>CAKOBK010000843.1:0-64933 GCA_932526605.1 Nephrotoma flavescens
CCTAAACATTATTACCACCCTCACCCACCATCCAAAACCCCCAAATCCTATTTCACCCGCACCACCTTATACCGCACCACCCATATTATCACCCTTTAACACCTCCATACCCACTTCCACACACACACACAAACCACCCACACAAACCCTCATTCACCAAATCCCAAATTCCCACACCAAACCCAAAACGCCTCATCCTACCCCCCTCCACCTCCCATACCACCACTCCTACCACCCCCCATAACCACACCACCCACACAAACAACATCCAAATGAAATATATTTTGGTTCCACATTCACATGCTCTATGAAACCAAAATAGAATAGAAAATGAAAAAAAAATCTAACAATTTTAAGGAGGGGGGGTTAACAAAACCCTACTTACCTCCGAACACCCTGAACACAGAAATGTCCAAATCAATAGAGATTATTCCTAAGAATTGTTTGAACTTTTAGTGAAGAAATTATGATGATATCTTCATTCGTTCTCAAGTTATCGTACACACAGACGGACAGACGGCAAACCGAAACCATATAGCATTTTTTTTTAACAAAAATGCTTAAAAAAATGTGTTTTATGAATACGGTGATTATTTTGATGCTCCGTAATATTATGTTACTCTTTATGTTATATGAAGAAATTAAGAGATCAACTTTTTATTGTTTTCATTTGATTTGACACTTGAGACAATCTCAATGTTAACTACTAATTCATTTCTACAATAACAATTGTTACAATAGTTAACAATATAAATCTCGTGAATGCATTCCGGATACTTCGATCGAGCGCTAATAAAAAAACACGGCAGTTGTCTACATTGTCGATGCCAGGGACGCAGTAAATCGCTATGTAATCTACGAGATAGATTACTTGACGACAACTGCGTAGATTGAATTGCGGAATCTATCTCGAGCAGCCCTATTTACAATAAATAATTCTGTTGCAACACAATTATAATTTTTTCAATTTATTACATTCAACCGAATTATTGAATATATGTACAAGAAATTACCCATATACCAGCGTTTTAAGTTTATTTATTATAAATAATTATTTTAACTTATTTAATTTATTAGAGAAAAACTCTAAATTACTTTTATTAGACAAAATATAATTTTAAAATACATCCAGTAGTGCTTATCCATTTCATACTACGGTAACTTTTATGGTTTACACCATTTACATCCACACACATCTTCTTATATATTAATACGCTTAATTTTTAGTTTGTACACCCTTTTTAACCTATTTTCCGTGCGCGTATCTTAATGAAACATATATCAGGTGAAAGGTATTTTTTCATAGATGTGCAGAATATATGTTTTATTAAGGTACGTGCACGGGAAAAAGGTGTAAAAGCCAAGAAACGTTTTTCCTATACTGTACCTCTTATAAAATAATCAGGACGCCAGAATGCCATGACAAAATATGTTTGTATTGAACCGTCATTACACCGTGACAATACAGAACAAAACAGAAAACATAAAATGAATTTATATACATACAAACATTTTGACATTTTGGTGTTAAGAGGTGTGAGTGTAAAAATACAATTTTGTCATGGCACTCTATCGTCATGACAAAATTTTGCGAGTGAAGATCGACCTTAGTACTTATATAAACATAATATCTATGGAAAGTTTGGAATAATTATTTCCGTCCGGTTTCAGGCAAAAGTCATGGGAACTTTTAATTTATGAGAGAAGTTGAAATGGGAAGTTTCGTCCCGATATGCGGTTGATTTGTGTCCCAGTATATTTCGTAACCGGATAATTTATTAAGCCCTTAATTTCATGCTTGAAATAGTGTGACGTGTTTCTGCTTTTTGTGTGGTCGTAAGTCGACTATATAATCTACATAAATGCATTACTTTTGGTTACGTTATTAATACGAGATATGCTTTGAAAAACGTCAAAATTATTCATATACAAAAGATCCGCGGTCCTTTTGTACATTCCTTATTAAATATTTAGATTAAAGTTGAGCGCCTCGGCAATTGTGTGTTTTTCCCTTTTGAGATTTTAATATTTAGAAATGGCGCGTTTCGACAACATGTATGCGAGTGCAAATGAAGACCAGAAGCGCGTAATTAATGAGGTCGAAAGCGCGCTCGAATCTGAAACCCTGTCATCAAAGGTCTTCTACGTTGACGCTCCCGACGGGTGTGGCAAGACATTTGTATTGCAATCACTCATTGCATTTACCAAGGTGCGTGGCTTGGAGTCCATTTGCTCCGCCTTCACTGGAATCGCCACGAGCTTGATAGAAGGTGGGCGTACGCTACATAATATTTTCAAACTGCCGGTTCCAATGGATAAGTCATCAGTTTCATCAATGAAGCCAAACTCCTCGCGCGCTGCCATGTTGAAAAGCGCGAGACTCATCATGGGAGGTGAGACCAGCATCATGCCAGGGGCAGCGCTCACAAACATAGACAGACTATTATGAGATTTGTACGAAAGCCGGAAGAGGGTGTTCTATTCACTTGAAAAAACATCCTCATGTCTGGTGACTTCCGAAAGTGCTTGCCTGTAGTACCAAAAGCGAAGCGCGCGAACTTGCGAATCAAGCATCAAGTTGAGCCTGCTTTGGAAATTGGTAAACAAGTTTACAATCACCAAGAACATGCGCATCGATGAAGATCGATGAGTTTACGCAATACTTGCTTTCTGTTGGAAACGGCAACGCTCGAACCGAATCGATCACACTTCCTGTGTGCTTTTCCAGTTCTCAAAGTGCGATCGATTTCGTGTATGGTTACATCAACACAACATAAGCCGAGGGAACCATCGAGGAGCGCGCCATCATTATACCCAAGAATGATGATTGCGCGCTAATCAATCAGCAGGTGTTTGCCCTCCTGCCCTGCGGAGAAAAAGTCAAAGATTTTATTATCCTTTTGTACATTTCTTATTAAATATTTAATAGCGTATATGAATTTACTTTATTTCTGATAAAAGTGCACCAAATTTACATCTTAAAAAATCTTCTTAATCATTTCTTAACCAAAAATTCAATAAAATGTAATTATGTGACTGATTATTCAGTCACAGGTCAGCTAGTTTTATTTGAATCCGGTAACTTTTATAATTTTCTATGTGTTTGTGTAAAAGGGTAACAAAAAAAAACATTTAACTTTATTGAATTATTCAAATTAAAATAATTTTACAGAATATAATTACAATTATATTTTGTTACATAATTTCGAGGACTTTGAAGGTTAAGTTGGTATTTTTTTGCTTTTTTCGTACCAGTTATCTAACGGTTGTTTTTTATTTTTCCAACAATTTTTTGTTTTCCAACTTCATTATTCGAAATATTTACTAAGCAGTTTATGTTTTTTACAAAGAAAATTAATTTCGGCTAATATGGGTTAATTTTTTTTATTTTTTTATTATTCGAGTTGGAAGTTTTAACACAATTAAAATTTTTGTTTTGTGATGCGCACGGCTCAAAAACAAAATCAAACTAAAATAATTCAAAAAAATTATCTCGACTATTTTTTTATTTCATTTTTGCTTGTGTTAGTGTTTCGAAATTTTTGAATCTACAAACATTTTAGTTTAAAAAAGAATCCACACAAAGCCGGTTTTGTTTCGCAAAGGGGGAAAAAACGAAGAAGTTACCGGATTCAAGTTACTCTAGTATGAATATGGTGATACAACATACCAAATTTTTTATTCGTATAAATTTTCGTAATATGAAATAATTACATGTTGGCTTTGCTGTGTTACATTAGAAAATAGCGGCGACAAAATAAATACTTGTTAAATTTAATTAAAAGAAAAATGTTTACTTTTAAGAAATTTTGCCTATGCCTTTTGATCATTCGATAATGATCTTCCTTTCATAATTTATCTCGTTACACTTTGACGGTTGTGCTTATTTTTATGAGATAGCATTTATAACATTAAAAAAGTGTTTGGAATGAAATTGATAATAACCCGTTCCATACACGGCTTCAGCTTCTGGCTTCAAATGACTTAATAGATTTTTTATTGCTAATTTAAACCCTTCTTTTATATTAAAACACCAAATTTTTTTGTATTGTTTTATTCTGATCTCTCGAAAATAAAATTTAAACCATATTCTAAAGGGTTTTCCAATAAGAGTGATATGATTTCTTAAAAAAAAACGCACTAATTGTTCAAGAAATTGAAATGTTTTTTATTTAACGTGAAGTACAATCGATACAATTAAGTTCTGAATAAAACGTCTTTCAAATGGCCTCCACGACTTCTTCTGCTGGAACGAATTCGATGAACCCAATTTTCGAGCACTTTTTATTGACTTGTAAAGCTTGAAGAGAGTTTGGTTTATTGCTAAAGATCAATGACTTCAAATAATTCCACAAGAAATAGTCTAATGGTGTTAAATGACAACTTCTTGGAGGCCATTCAATATCACAATTTCTTGAAATAATCAAATTTCCAAATTTTTCTCGCAATAATTCAATTGTTGCACTTACTGTGTGACACGTAGCCCCGCCTTGTTGGAACCAAATGTTGTCAAGATCAACTTCTTCCAATTTCGGCCGTAAAAAGTTGGTTATCATCGATCTATACCGATCTCCATTGACAGTAATGGTGTTACCAGCTTCATTTCGAAATCGGACCGACGATTCCACCAGACCAGAAACCACACCAAACTGTAAATTTAGGTTAATGTAATGGCTTTTCATGAATAATTTGTGGATTTTCTTCGCACTAGAATCGACAGTTCTGTTTATTTACCGCACCACTCAGATGAAAGTGAGCCTCATCGGAGAAGTTGATTTTCTTAAAAAAATTGTTATCGTTTTCAAGTTGTCCCAAGGCAAAACCAGCAAATTCACGACGTTTATGGTGGTCCAATGGCTCCAGTTCTTGAGTGAGAACAATTTTATACGGATGCAAACCCAAATCTTTTTCAAAATCCGCCAGGTTGTGGTTTGAGACAGTCCCAATTCTTGAGAACGTCTTGAATTGACAAATTGCGGTCTTCAGCAACACTTGCTTGAACGGCAGCAATATTTGCATTACTTCGAGCGTTTCTTTGTTTTATTGGCACTTGAACATTATGTAAAGAAAATGTACGCTCAACTTTTTCAACAATTCGACGAATAGCGAGCACACTTGGACGATTATTACGACTATAAAATGGCAAAAGCGCACGAAAAGTTGCAATTTTAGAACGATTATTTTGATAATAAAGCTGAATAATTTGTAAACGTTGTTCTTGCGTATATCTAACCATGATGAAATTGTAAACATTACTGAATACAATGAAACAAAAAATGGCAGATCATGACATATTACAAATGGCCGAAACGTCACTAAAAAATCATATCATTCCTATTGGAAAACCATTTCTATTTGTGTTAGTTCGGCTTCACCAAAAAATTGTATGTCGCGTTTAACATCGATTTTATAGGTAAAAGGGGAAAGAGACGAAGATAAAGCCAGTCTTTTGAAGCAGTGTATCGAACGGGACATATAATCAATCAACGAGTATTCAAGTATGCGCTCATTCAGCCGTGCTACATGTAGTCTCATAAGACCGGCTTCACCTTCCTTTCTTTCCCCTTTTACCAACAAAATCTATTTTAACTGCGACATTAAATTTTTCGGTGAATCCGAAATATAAAAATAGAAATGAAAATAAAAAAATTTAAGGGCACTTTTGAAATGTAGATTTTTGTTTAAATTTTATTTTCGAGAGAACAGAATAAAACAAGACAAAAAAATTGGCTTTTTAATATAAAATAAGGGTTTAATTTAAAAATTAAAATCTATTGCGGCTTAATTTGAAACCAGAAAAAAATCGTGTGTAGCATAGCTGAGTCAAATCTATCTTTTGTTTACTCGTGTATTTCGTATTTTTGTTTTCTTTTCTCTTCGTTTTTCTCCTTTTAAAATTTAAATGACTTACTCAGTAAAATATAAAGATGTGTACGTAATTAAAAACCAAATACACAATCGTTTTCCATGAACAGGTTAATTTGCACGCGTAGAGTAAAATTTAAATAACCTACACATACATTAGCTGGTAATTGATTAATCAATGAGATGATGTCATTTTTGTTTGTTATATAATACGCCACCATTTTAATCGATCAAAAATTTTGATGTAGCGCTCTTATTAAAAATACTATGATAATTATTTAATTTAATAATTATTTAAATAATTTAATTAATTTTTTTGTTAAGCATTATATAATTTAAATTATTATATAATTTATTGAGTTATTTATTCTTTCATTTATTAAATTGTTTTTTTTTTAAATAGATAACTTTATTTCACATTTTGTCAATTTTTTGTCAATATTTTTAAATCGTTTTTTGTTAACGCAATGGTTCACTCAGTCTAATGAACAAATATTATACGTAAAATTTAATACTTATTAAAGTGCCCACATACGATGTACACATATATTCTAATACAACTATCTATAGTGTAGTTTTTTCTATATTTGTTGCATTAGCATGGCTTTGTTGTTCGTTTTGGTCATTTCAATGCCGCGCATCTGTGTATGAGGCACAATAATACGTAGCGGCCACTTGTGTGCTATCGTGTGTGTGAACTCAAAGTCGAAGTCAAAACGACTGACAACAATAAAACGAATCGCAATTCAATTCATTTTCAATTTGCCTTGCCAAAATCATTGATATCAAATAAAAAACCTCTTAACGAGGTAAATGTTCGAGTGACGAAAGCCGAATTCAATTCACAAAATTTCTGATATCAAATTTGTGCCGAAAAAAACAATTGTATTCGATTTGTCAACGATTTTTCGGAATGTTAGTGCATTCAGCGCGTTGTTGTTTAACATTCACAAAACCGTTGACAAGTTGTTGTTTCTGACAGCTAGAAAGAAAAATGTAAACAAATAAATATACTTCGTTCGACTTCCAGCACAGTAGGTGTTTTCGTCATTCGTTTGGACTGCCGTCAAAAGTGATTCGTTCGACTTCCAGCACAGTAGGTGCTTTCGTCACTCGTCTGGACTGCCGTCCAAAGTGATATCAATAAAAATATTACAACATTTAACTAAAAATATAAACTAATAAAAACTTAAAAAATTACAATATCTTATTAAGATTTTCACGATTTAAATTACATAAGTGTTAATTAAAGTATAGATTACGAAATGTGTGGAAAGCGAAAAACATTAATAAAAGATTTGAAATTACAAACTACTGAAAATGTTGAAAACTTAAAAAAAACTCAAGGCATAGCTGGAATTTACCGTTCTATTGAAAAATTAGCTTTTTAGGCCTGTGCCTTTTTAATTTTTGACCACAGATTTTGTCTGTTGGATAAATCAACGTAAGCGTCACATCTGTAAAAATTATAAGTATATTATCATACACACACGCCAACGGCATATCGCTTGAAATTTAAACAGGTATACTTAATATAAATTCACAAATGGGACCGTATAAAAACAATGTCATACACACAAGCTTTGTGAAACCAAAATCACTTAGTCTTTTCGAAATAAAGTAATATCAATAACAATAATAGTCATACAGCCGAAATTTCATAATTTTTTACGGTCCTTTAAAAGCTGAATTACACTAACCTAAAATCAGGATCCATATAATAAAAAATAGTAATAAAATAAATTTAAATGAACTTCGAAAAAGAATTTGTATGTGGAATTGCTCATGTGAGACCAGAACACAACAAAACAGCTTTCATAATAATGGTTGGATGTTATATTTTAAATTTTCAAAAAAATATTATAAAAATTTGCCAACAATACCATTAAGGATGATTTTTGTTATTGTGTGTTCTCTAATAAATTAGAAAAGCTTTTATCGTTAAATTAATGAGTATATTTTGTTTCTTCTAATAGCATCTACATAACCACACAAACAATCACAACACATAGAAATTAATTAATTGTTTTTTTTTTGTTATTTGGTACATCATATGATGTACATACATCGTAAGCAAATAAACATTATGTGATTTAAGTGATTTTGGTATGCGGTTCAAAATACACAAAATGATTATTACTATGACCAACGTCAACTTAATAACAACAATTTTTTTTTTTTTAATTTTGAAGTGTTGATTTATTGAGCTTTTGGGAAAATACATTCAGAATACAGGAAAAAGAAAAAAAATTAATTTAATTTAGGATTCAGTTTTTTTTTCAGCCCCAAAGCTATGCTCGCGCCCACAAGACAGACTATAAAATTTTAAAATTGTTATTTTTAATGAAAAAGTTTCATTCTACAGAAATTTTGCGTTTAAATGTAAAAGCTTCATTACACACGTACCACGTAAATTTTTTTTTATTATTATTTGAAAAATACCTACTTGGAAAATATTATTATAATATGAGTTGGCTCCATATTTAAAGAGATGAGAAAACCAGTTAACAAAATGTACAAATAAATCACAAAAAAATGTTGATAACAATAACAATAATAAGAAGAAAGTTTCGAGTTTTGTTGTGCTTTTTTGTGTGATGTACTCGTTTCGGCACGATATTTTCCATCTGTTTTATTATTCAGCACACAAACACACTATAGAGTAACAGAAATGAAAATACAGAGCACTGCACAAAAAAAGCAAAATTTGTGAAAATCATCAAACCAAATCTTGAATATAAACAAAAATAAAATATTTTATTTATTTTTCTTATCATTTTGACATTTTTCTTTTTGTTTTCTTGTCACTTTGATGTAACATTAGCTTTCGTTTTTTGTTTGTTCATTATTGACTTTTTGTTTGAAGAAAATATTGGCAACCCTTGGCGAAAACGATTTTTGTTTTATAAACACAAATTTCAGATTTCTTCCATTTTTATTGATTTTTATTTAAGGTTGTCACAAAAATATTTTTTGTATCTTTGTGCCATATAATTTTTTAAGATTGTTTATTAAATAACTTAGAGCCAAATGATTTCAAAACGAAAAGTTTTCGAACTAAATTATCCGCTTCATTAGTATAACTTGGTATAATACTGGAAATTGGACGCATTTATTCCATTGTCTTATGTGAAAATAACTACTTACCGCACTTGAAAACGAAATACATAAATCAATTCACTGGAAGATCGTTCTGGTTAAAGAGAAAGGCGGCGTCAAAAACTAGGAGACCTTCTCAAAACGTGAATTTGGATAATTCTATCGATTGTACTAAAGGCTTTGCCCTTTAATTTTTAATGTTTGATGTAATATTAATGGGATATTGTATACCAAAAAGGAAATATCTCATTTTATAAATATTTATTTTCCTAAGTGTGAATTCAAAATAGAAATTAATAATTTTCCTATTCTTTAAATTGTTTTCAATTAAAATATTAGGTGTTCAAGTAGAAACTCGGTTCTGAGGTGGTTGCATTAAAATACACTTGAACGCATCCAAATCGTTCAAGTCATTAACAAGCTGTCGTTCTGTGTGTATCAATTTTATTTATATTCTGTTTTCAATGGCAATTTAAGTCTTGAAAGGGGCAGTAAAATAATTTGAAGACGGAAGAACTTAAAGTTTGACTGGATGTAAATCCGTGTCAAACATAAAAACAGCTTGCAGGACAGTTAGGAATTTCTCACCAAGCAATAACACTTCGATTGAATGCAATAAAAAGAATACAGAAATAAGGAAAATTCAAATCATTACGGGTGATTAAAAGTGGAATTTGTACGATAATCCTAAACGCAGAAAACCACGGATTATTCCAGGCCAGCCATCAACATCAGTTGCAAAAATTAATATTCATGACAAGAAAGTGTTACATGGGATTGGAAAGGATTCATTTACTACGAGCTTCTGGAAACTGGTCAAACTGTCATAGCTGAACATTACCAGGCTCAATTGATATGGTTAAGTATCATTCGTGGGGGAAACAGATCATTTAAGGGCCAAGGAAGGCGCAATGTGATATTGCTGCATGACTACGCTCATCCACATGCAGCAAAACCGACCCAAGAAATCATTCGCACTTATTCGAATCACTGTCATCATATATTTGAAATGACAAGCGGTTCACGAAAGTTAACGATGTGCAAAAATGGCTCGATGACTATTTTGCTTCGAAACCTACCCGATAAATGGCAAAAGACCATATAGATAGTAATGGCGAATATTTTGAAAAATAATCTTTGTAAAAATCATATTTTCAATTAAGTTGAATTTTACCAAAAATGCAGACTTGTTCACCTAATATGTTCTAATTTTTAAATCTCGTTGCTGATGAACTATCTTTAAGTGCCGTGATACAAAAATAAA
Source organism: Nephrotoma flavescens (assembly GCA_932526605.1). Lineage (NCBI taxonomy): Eukaryota > Metazoa > Arthropoda > Insecta > Diptera > Tipulidae > Nephrotoma > Nephrotoma flavescens. Next base: position 10,229 of record CAKOBK010000843.1, read on the forward strand.
ATATTTGTTTTCATTACACATAGACATGTCTACGGTTAATTCGTCTTTTGGGCTTGATTCATGAACGTTCGATGTACAAATGATTTTTTGGTATACGTTTCTTTCAGTCATACCTTGTGCACAATTTTCGGAAGGCCTCAAAATAATTTATGTTGGTGATGGTAATGTGCTTTAATAAACTGTATGCATCACCTAGGAAGTCCTTATGGTAACTACAGCTTCAGGTAACTACAGCCGCCAATTGAGCATTTTCTATCCTGTATACATATGTTAAACCCACGTTTGAGCTTGCATCCTAAGTGTGACCTTCTTTTCATGTTGTACATGTCAACAGGATCAAAAACTTCTTGGACGTTTTGCATTAGGTCATATTATGCCTTGACCCACTAAGTATTATTGGTTTCGCGACACGCTTAACCTCTTGCAGATGCTGCCACTCAATAAACGTGGAGCCAACGCTGACATTGTATTCCTCTAGCATATTCTCGGTGGAAATATTATATCTCAACTGATAATTTTGATTTGACATTTTTGTTCTGGTTGTTATTCATAATGTTATGATTTTTACGGAAGTTCTTGATTTGTTTGACCTATAGTTTGAATGATAACTTTTTCTGTCAGTTGTCTTGATTATACATATTGCAGAAAATATTTATACTACAGAATGGTGACTCTCCACTTGCGGTCAAGATGGCGTAAATGCTATGCACGTCCATCGTGTTGTTATAAAAAATTCTACGTTAAATTTGCGCTGGTGTAAAATAAAAGACGTTAAAATTCACATCTAATTGTTGGTAGTTGAAAAAACACATATTCATATGAATTTAATCATCCAAAAATTGTGTTTACCATCTGTAAGCATTTTATGATACAAATAAATATTTATAGGTTTTAGGAAAATAATTTTAATGAAGACGCTTCAACCTCAATTAACAAGCGCATCTCATAAAAATAAAGAATATGGGCTCGTATCTAAAATAAAATTAAAACCAACCAACACTCGGACTATATAAAACTAATGAAAAATTAAAAATATTAATTAAAAAATCATCTTACCTGTACAATATCACCCTGTTCATTCCCCGATGCTGTAAATGTTAAATGACATAAAAATGGCAAACGATTCCATTGTGGCGGTGGCACCCTCAATGAATATGTCCTACCAATATCACCGTAATATGTCCTATTACAAACTGTAACGAGGCCAAAAAATATACAAAAAAAAAAAAAAAATTATGAGAAGACATAAAGAAAATGTAGAAAACTAATTAAAATTTAATTGTATTTTGTTGTTGGCTGTTGCTGCTAGTACAACAAAGTTAAGTTAATTTTCCAGATTGTTTTTTGTGTTTAATTTTGAGATATTTTTAAAATTTTCTATCGTTTCATGTCAAGTTGGGAAAATTTTGTATTGTATGTATATCATCTATATACACAGGTATTGTATACCATTACTGCCTGCTTCTGCTCCTTCTGCCTGAATTCAATAAAATTCGTATGACAAAATTAAAAATATGGAAATTTGATTTTTTTTTTCGTCTAGATTTTTTTTGTTAATGATGGATGTAATACTCATATATATAGTATAAAACACCAAAAAACTTTAATTTTGTATGTAAATAAATACGTTGTAGGTACTCTACTGACGACGACATTATATTGTGATGCGAATTAATAAAATAATTTTTTTAGTTATTTATAATTAAAATAAATAAAATTTAAAATTCTACATCTTGGTTATAAAACTTTTTGTGCTATTTGTGCTTTAATGGGTTTTTGTCTGATGTAGTGAATAATTTGCTGTCTAGCCTTTTAAAATTAAATTACTAAATAAAATATTTGTTTAGATGTGACTAGGCGTGTGATGACGACAAGGTTATTGCCGTACCTAAAACTTCTAAACAAACTGATGAAAATGGTAATGGAATATTACCTACCAGGTGCACAATTTTTAGTGGATTTTATGTTTAATCACAAAATCTGGCACCTAGCCTATAATGCCGATATTAAAATGTGAACAACACTTTCATTCATATACATTTTTTATATCGTATAGTTTATCCAGTAAAATCTTACTTTACTTTTTGGGTACAAACGATTTTTAAGGCAAAAAAATATTTCGTCAATTGAATTTAGTTTTACCTATTTTAATTCGCATTACTGCCACCCGCTATTTGACGATTTGAATTTAAAAGAGTTGTTGGGACAAAAAAATATTTATTAAATAATTTACTTTGCACAGAAGTAAATTTGAAATGTTTGTCAGAGCGAATTAAATTTAATTATACGCCGAGATAAATTTGTTCAAAAATGTTTTAATTGGATGGAGATGGTATGAATGAAAAGTTGATATTAAAATTTTACATTTTGGTGAATAATTAAAGTGAAATTAAACAGTTTAAAATCTAATTCAATTAATTAAACAATTTATAGCCAACACACGATTTTATTTTAAGACGAGTACATATATCTCGGACACACCGCAATTGATTTCAAAATTGAAAAATTAAACCTGTCAGACTTTTGATAAAACTGTCATGTAAAGGGTGATTTTTTTGTGGTTAGGATTTTCATGCATTAGTATTTGACAGATCACGCGGGATTTCAGACAAGGTGTCAAAGAGAAAGATGCTCAGTATGCTTTGACATTTCATAATGAATAGACTTACTAACGAGCAACGCTTGCAAATAATTGAATTATATTACAAAAATCAGTGTTCGGTTCGAAAAGTGTTTCGCGATTTACGTCCGATTTATGGTCTACATAATCGACCAAGTGAGCAAACAATTAATGCGATTGTGACCAAGTTTCGCACTCAGTTTACTTTATTGGACATTAAACCAACCACACGAATGCGTACAGTGCGTACAGAAGAGAATATTGCGTCTGTTTCTGAGAGTGTTGCTGAAGACCGTGAAATGTCGATTCGTCGCCGTTCGCAGCAATTGGGTTTGTGTTATTCGACGACATGGAAGATTTTACGCAAAGATCTTGGTGTAAAACCGTATAAAATACAGCTCCTGCAAGAACTGAAGCCGAACGATCTGCCACAACGTCGAATTTTCAGTGAATGGGCCCTAGAAAAGTTGGCAGAAAATCCGCTTTTTTATCGACAAATTTTGTTCAGCGATGAGGCTCATTTCTGGTTGAATGGCTACGTAAATAAGCAAAATTGCCGCATTTGGAGTGAAGAGCAACCAGAAGCCGTTCAAGAACTGCCCATGCATCCCGAAAAATGCACTGTTTGGTGTGGTTTGTACGCTGGTGGAATCATTGGACCGTATTTTTTCAAAGATGCTGTTGGACGCAACGTTACGGTGAATGGCGATCGCTATCGTTCGATGCTAACAAACTTTTTGTTGCCAAAAATGGAAGAACTGAACTTAGTTGACATGTGGTTTCAACAAGATGGCGCTACATGCCACACAGCTCGCGATTCTATGGCCATTTTGAGGGAAAACTTCGGAGAACAATTCATCTCAAGAAATGGCCCGGTAAGTTGGCCACCAAGATCATGCGATTTGACGCCTTTAGACTATTTTTTGTGGGGCTACGTCAAGTCTAAAGTCTACAGAAATAAGCCAGCAACTATTCCAGTTTTGGAAGACAACATTTCCGAAGAAATTCGGGCTATTCCGGCCGAAATGCTCGAAAAAGTTGCCCAAAATTGGACTTTCCGAATGGACCACCTAAGACGCAGCCGCGGTCAACATTTAAATAAAATTATCTTCAAAAAGTAAATGTCATGGACCAATCTAACGTTTCAAATAAAGAACCGATGAGATTTTGCAAATTTTATGCGTTTTTTTTTAAAAAAAAGTTCTCAAGCTCTTAAAAAATCACCCGTTATAATCAAAAATCATGGTTCATGGTCCGCTATTTAAAAGGCTTATATTATGGAAGCTGCAACTTCCGGTACGCAGATTTCCACCACATTTCACAAATATTTTTTAAAATAATTCTCCATAAAATATTTCGCAAAAAATGTCCCAATTAATAAAAAACAGTTTAAGTAGAAAATTAGATTCCAGACTAATAAGCAATTTTATTCTAATTTAAATTACTACATTTTACTGAAATTTAAGGGTTCATCCATCGATGCGCTCCTTAGTTTTGATGTTTATTATTTGATCCGGCTTTTGTTGTGCGCCAGATAAAGTTTGATTTTAACTTATTTTACACTAACTCAAAAGGCTTTACTCTTTTGAGCCTTTTAAATGTGTTCATCATGTTGGTGAAGTAGCCGCTGTTTATGACTTCTAACAAATTTCGGTTTTGATGGGTTCTATACCCAGACCTTTGTGGATGTCGCTATTTCTGATAAACCGTGGTGCGTTGACGATGTTTCTAAGCACTTTATTTTGGAATCGTTGGATAATATCTTTGTTGCTCTTCTTGGTATATCATAAGTCCAGACAGGCTTCAATACTTGTTTACAAAGCAGAAGCTTATTAGGGATTGATAGATGACAGTTTCTTCCTAGTAACCACAATAAATTGTGTTGTACTTTAATCCCAACTCTTCTCTTTTCGTTTTTACATTGGCTTTATATCGAAGCTTAGCGTCTATAATGTTATACAAAGAGGCTTTTTACACTATTTGTCGTAGGCACTTGGGGAAACTTACTAAACACATTTTATTAAATATTTGTTTTTTTATTTTGCAAAAATTAGATTTTTAAAAATTTTAATTATAAATTTTTGGTCAAAAAGTTTAAAAAATCACACGATCGATTTCGACTTGCTAGGCTATCATCAGGAGTATCTACGGATTTGTAAAAGTAAAAATTTAGAAAAGAAAGAAGGAGAGACATAAAATAGCAATACAAATGAATCTATTGATTTTCACAGCCAACTGTTGTTTATACGGAAAAAATAATAATAAAAAAGGGGGAGAAGTATAGCAGGTAAGCGAATAGTCATTGGCTAAATAACAAAATTCAAGGTATATTGAAGTACATTTAATTACCCGACGTTTTAGTCATATTATTACGAACGTGTGAAATGAACAAGAGATTATGCAGCTAACTTGAACAATTTGGACATATTACATAACAACCCAAAAGCAGACGTCTAGATACCTTAGAATCTTCGAAATTCAAAAATCCATATTCCTTATACAAAATATCCTTAACGAACAGCGGGAAGTCCATTTCTCACCAATAACGAATTCTGTCCTGTTCTTTTCTCACGTTCGTAATAGTATGACTAGTACGTCGGTTAATTAAATGTACTTCAATATACCTTGAATTTTGTTACTCAGCCAATTACTATTCGCTTACCTGCTATAATCCACCCTCTTTTTTATTATTAATTTTTAAGTATCAACAACAGGTGGCTGTGACGATCAATAGATTAATTTGTATTGGCAATTTTTGTCTCTCCTTCTTTTTTACCCTTTTTTCTACTATACATACATATAAAACTAAATTTTTATTTTTACAAATCAGTAGATACTCCTGATGTTGGCCTAACAAGTTGAAATCGATCTAGTGATTTTTTAAACTTTTTGAACAACATTTGAACAAATTTTTTAAGTAAAACTGCCAAAAATCTAATTTTTGCAGAAAAAGAAAAACCAGTCATATACAGATTTGGTTTCATTTAATTTTATGCGCTTTTTTTGGTCCAGTTGTGTACTGTGGTGGTTTGTAATTTCTCTGTTGTATCTCAGTTGTTATCACCTATGGCCATGATAGCTGTGTCATCGGCAAAAGTGGCTATCATGTTGTTTTGTAGGATTGGAACATCTCGGGCGTATAGTAAATACAGAAGTGGCCCAAGTTCACTTCCTTGTGGAAATCCTGCTATTATTTCTTTAAGCTCAGAAGATTCATCTTCTTGCTTAAACCTCAAATATCTTTCCGTTATATACGATTCCAGTATTATAGTGTACTGTTTAGCTAGGATTAATTTAAGTTTTTGGATTAAACCTTCGTGCCAAACCTTGTCAAATGCCTGCGCTGCATCAACGAGTACTGCGGAACAAACTTTTTCTATTCTAAAGTTTTCTCAATGTTATTGGTTATTCTATGCACTTGATCAAGCAAAGCAAGCAATTTACTAGCCAAAATCCTGACAACTCAATCAATTTTACCAAGGAAATTTATATTTCAAAATACATTTTTCATAAAATGTTTGTTTATTTTCTCGATATTACAGTAAATATACGGCTTCAAAAATTAAACACCAAATTTTTTTGCAAATATAATTTGAAATTTAAATTTTCTTTCTAAATTTGATTGAGTAGTCAGGATTTTGGCTAGCAAATTGCTTGCTTGCTAGCGGATCGAGTATCTACTGCCATTCGTCAACTTACTTAAGTAGAAATTAGCTGACTCATTTTATAGTTTCTGAATTTCTCTTATTAATTGTCGAGTAAGATTGTTTAGCCTGTCTTTATCTTGTGGAGCACTAGTTTGGGTGTCATTTTTTCTGGATTTGCGTTTATCCCTAAGAAGATTTCTAATTACTATTGGATAGTTATTTCTTTTAAGACTTGGTTTGATTTCTTCCATGCTTATTGTTGAATATCCGTAATAAACTTTTCTACTTCTATGTCCAGTTGATCCATTGTTTTTAAAGGAACTTTCAAAAGTATTCTTTGTTCAATGTGTACTTTAAAACTTTTCCAGTCCGTATCTTTGTTCGTTAGTACTGTATTATTCCTTTTTTGGTTGAAATATTCACTTAGGGTTTTGACTATCGGAGAATGATCCGCGTGCTCATATCTTGGCTATCTTCGACTTTCTTAAAATTATTAGAAAAATTTGTGGTTGTAAAATAATCGATCAGGTCAGGTATTTTTCAGGAATCAGTAGGCAAATATGTTGGTTTTCCTATTGAAATCGATTCACATCTTTGTTTAAAGGCAATCAATAATTCTTCTCCTTTAGTTGTAGTTAATCTAGAACTCCGGTGAGTTTTTTCTGCATTGAAGTCACAACCTATTATAAACCTTTTTCCCAGACGCTTTAAGAACCATGAGTATTTTTTGTTTTTAATAGAATGTCTTGGTGGACTTTAAGGACAGTTCAATCCTGCCACAATAATAAGAAAGTAGTTGGTTTTTATATAACCCCCTGTGTCCTGAATTTCTTGTTTTTCGTACTTTGCTTCTTCAAAAAGTTGGATATTTTTTTTATGACCGGATCAGATTTAAGAATATGCCTTTTAAGTCATTGATAAATTGTTAATCAACTTCATTTATTAGATTTTGTGCAAATGAAAGCTTCCAAATGACCCCCCCAGTTATGTATGACTATTCCAGCCGAACATAAGCGAAGCAACGAAACCAATACAACGAAGCTATAAATAGACTCCTCGTTCTCTTGCTTGGCAACATATCAAAATCACAATACAAACAACCACATCTGGCTAAATGCGTACTATGCATTTTCAATAATCAATACAACATATAAATGTATCAACAGGAAATGATACCATAAACCAGATCGGGCAAAATACTTACTTATGCAGTATTTATGCACAAAGCATAATCAATACGATATCGATTAACAAGAAATCACACCATAAACCACATCTGGCAAAATGTGTACTAAACACAAATTAGAATGCATATTGTATTCATAACAAAACTAATAAACTATATAAAGAATACCCATTTATTAATCAGTGTCATTTTGTTATCATACTTTAAACTACTAACAACTATTGTAATAAGTAAATATATTAAAATATTAAAAACTTGTAATAAATAATAAAATTATAAATAAAATAGATATATCTATGATAACTCATAGGTATATCAAATAAAAAATATAAAAAATAAACGAACGAATTCATAATTGGCGCAGTTGATACTGGATCGGTAAATTGAAATTTTAATTTCAATTCCTACCTACCAATAAAAAAATTACAAGTAATAATAAAATCAATTAATAAATCAAATAATAAAATCAGTGAAAAGTAAAACGTGTTAAGTGAGTTTTAATTGGAGATTTCAAGTGCATATTGAAATCAGAAAAATAAAACCTATCGAGTGAATATCGATAGATAGTGCTAAACTAATTACAAAACTCAAGTGAATATTGAGCTTTGATAATAATCATTTTTTTTTTTCCTGAAAAGAATATCCATAGACTTACCCAAAGTACCTTGGTATTCGAAATAATAAAACAAAATAATTAAAAAGTTTTCCTACTGGGGATAGTACCAGAACAGTGAAAAAGAAACAAGAAGTAAAAACAAATCAACAAAAATCGTTATGGTATCCAAGCCCGTGATCATCATAATAATTTCTTGGTAAATATAAAAAAAATCAGTATATAACAAAGACCCTTCTTGAATCCTTTTTCACAAATAAAAATTATTCTTTGAAAATAGTAAGTTGTAAATCTATGTCAAAAAAAAAAAAAAAAAATAAATAAATAAATAAATAAATATATATATATATATATATATATATATAAAAAGTATATAAAAAAAAAAATATTGTTAGACCTGTGATAGTTAACGAGTTGACAATTGCAGATCGAGTGGAATTAGAATCAGAACTCGATAGCGACTCTGACGTAGAAAATTATAAAGGAATTAATAAAGAAAAATTTTGGATAAAAATGGTAGAAGAAAACCAAAAACAAAAAATGGAGAAAACCCTACAAATTTCTAGAATGATTAGAGACATTCCAGAATATAAAGGTGAACCCACAGGACTACATAATTTTATAGAACAAGTAGCCGACATATTAGAAATAGCACACCCAGCAGAATCAGTTCACGCCAGTACAATATATAGGGCAATTAGAAATAGAATAACCAATAAAGCTAGTGAAGCCTTAGAACTTTATTCTACACCTAACACATGGAATGATATGAGAAATAATCTCACATCCCACTTCGCAGACAAACGAGACGAAACAGTACTCATACAAGAATTACATAGTATACAACAAGGTAATGTTGGTAGAAGAGAGATAGAGTAGAAGAATATTTTGCTAAAATTTCAAGTTCAATAAATTCTCTGAAAAACTGGTCAAAGATAAATGAACCATTAACTCAAGCAATCAAAGCCGACTGGTACAACAAAATGGCTTTAAACATTTTTGTGAGCAGACTAAAAGAACCAATGGGATCACATGTGAGATCTATGAGACCAAAAGATTTAGTTGAAGCAAGACAAATATGTATTCAGGAACAATCTTTAACAGGATTGAGATACCAAAATAAACCTCAATACCCACCTGTACTTCCATTCAAACCAAAATCAAATTACCAAAATATACCTCAACGGTACCCCATAAACCCTATAAACCAAGTCAACATGAGACCAATGTTACCAATAGCACCTAAACCTACATTCAACAATGTACAAAAACAAGGACCAAATGTCTATTATAATCATAGACCCTTTGCATCCCAACCAAAACAAATTATGGATAACCCCATACCAATGGATACGACATCCAATACAAATAGATACCAACAACCAACGTATGGCCAAATGGCACGAAGAAATAATGTATTTCAAACCTCTGGACCTCCCAGATGGCAAGCCAAAGAACTACATAACACTGAAATAAGTGAAGATGAAAAAGATGAGATTCAAGAACAATATACAAATTACGAAACATATCAAGAATCAGTTGACGAAGAAAATCCTATCGTCGAAATCGAAGAAGAGCAGGATTTTTGCCAAGTACCACCCTCAATGCCGGATACTTAGGTTTACATAATTGTGGCCCTGATCTAAAAGGCATTCAGTTACCTTTTATCACAATCACAATAAACCACAAAAAAGCAAAAATGTTAATTGACACTGGTGCCAATCGATCTTTTATAAATCCAGAATTCATTCTTAATGAACAAAAAATTAAAATACCACCAGTAAAAATAACAACTTTATTTAACAGCACCTTGTTAAATGAAGAAGCTACATTACCCATAATGGAATTCGAAGATGACCAACCTTTGACATTCCTCTTATTCAAATTTCACACATACTTTGATGGATTAATCGGAATCGATATAATAAATCAAATGGAAGCAGATCTTTGTTTATCTAAATCTCTACTAATTACAAAAAATGCTCAACTTTTAATTAAATACAAATTCAACTTTGTGTCCAAACAACACACCTGCCCACCAAGAAGTAAAACCACTCTTCAAATACCGGTAATAACAAAAAATGATGACGTATATATACGGCCCACACAATTACCCAATGGATTACTTATTCCAGAAGGTATTTACCATAGTAGAAACAACTACATCATAACAGAAGTAATTAATTATTCCCCACAAATCAAACAATTTCTTTTAGAAGAACCACTTCAAAGCAGAAAATTAGACGAGTATGTAGAACGCATACACGAAATAAATTTTTGTCATTCTACTAAATCATCCATAGAAAGTATAGATGAATTAATCAGGACCCAACATCTCAACTACGAGGAAGAAAAAGCTATTAGAAAACTATGCCGATCATATGAGCATATATTTAAGAAGGAAGATCAAGATCTCTCCTTCACAAACAGAGTTAAACATAATATCGAATTATCCGATAACAAACCAACGTTTACCAAAACTTATCGCTACCCTTTTATTCATAAAAAAGAAGTGGAGGATCAAGTTTCTAAAATGCTCATTCAAGGAATAATAAAAAAATCTTATTCACCTTGGAGTAGCCCCGTTTGGATAGTACCTAAGAAGGCAGATGCCTCAGGGAAAGTAAAATGGAGGATGGTCATAGATTATCGTAAACTCAATGAAAAAACGATAGATGACAAATACCCCATTCCAAACATTACAGACATTCTCGATAAATTAGGCAAATGCCTATACTTTACGACTTAAGATCTCGCATCAGGATTTCACCAAATTGAAGTGAATCCCAAAGACCAAGAAAAAACAGCATTTTCAGTTGAATTCGGTCATTACGAATTCATACGAATGCCTTTCGGTCTTAAAAACGCTCCTAGTACCTTTCAACGGGTCATGGACAACGTTTTAGGCGAATTACAAGGGAAGATATGTTTATGTTACATGGATGACATAATAATATTCTCTACAAGTCTACAAGAACATATCGAAAGCCTTGGTAAAGTTTTCAAGAAATTAGAAAACGCCAATCTAAAAATTCAGCTAGATAAATCAGAATTTTTACATAGGGAAGTAGCCTTTTTAGGACATGTAATTACACCTGAAGGAGTTAAACCTAATCCCGATAAAATTAAGGCAATAACTAAATATTCATTACCTCAAACCGAAAAACAAATCAAAAGTTTTTTAGGATTATTGGGTTATTACAGAAAATTTATACCAAATTTTGCAACACTAACAAAACCTATGACTAAATTCTTAAGAAAAGGAGAAAAAATCAATACACAAAACCAGGAATACATAGATAGCTTTGAAAAAGCGAAACAAATTTTAACACAAGAACCAATATTGCAATACCCAGACTTTACACAAGAATTTACCTTAACCACAGATGCAAGTAACTACGCATTAGGCGCTGTTCTATCACAGGGTCCCAAAGAAAAGGACTTACCCATTTGCTATGCAAGCCGAACCTTATCACAAACAGAGCAAAACTATTCTACAATAGAAAAGGAGCTCCTAGCCATCGTTTGGGCAACCAAATACTTTAGACCATATCTTTTCGGTCGAAAATTTTTAATTCTCACAGATCATAAACCCTTAACCTGGTTATTTTCTTTAAAAGAACCAAACTCTAAATTAATCAGATGGAGATTAAAGTTAGAGGAATTTGATTACAAAATTCAATACAAAAAAGGAATTTTGAATTCTAATGCAGACGCATTATCAAGAATTGAAATCAACCATTCTTCAATATCCAAATCATCTTCTGAAGATACTCGAAGTATGATATCTACAGAATCAATACCCATTCCAGAAACAAGAAACAGCGTAAACACCTTTAGACATCAATTAATTATATATATAAAACCTGACGTAACAAAATATTGTACTACAAAAGAGGAAGTATTATTCGAAGACAAGAAAAGTATAACAATGTACATATCAAAAACCGGTGCATTATCTAAACTCAAACTTTGTATACAAAACCTAATAGGACTAAAAAGGAATTTAGTGTGCGTATACACATCAGATGAAGGGTTCGAACTAATTAAAACTACCTTTTGTAAAATAATAAACAATAAGGGTAGAGTAACAGAACCCAAAGTAAATCTAGTTAGGTCAAAGATATTTTTAACAGACTTAAGAACTAAAGAAGAACAACTAGAGAAAATAAAACAAATACATTTAGGAAATGAACATCGAGGAGTAATCGAAAATTACGAACAAATAAAGAGAACCTTCTATTTCCCATATATGAAAGAAGCAATAAATGAATACATAAAGAAATGTGACAAATAATAAAATATGATAGAAATCCACCCAATATTCAATTTCAAGAAACCGAAACACCAGAAAGCCCACTTCAAATAATACATGCGGATGTATATCACCTAAACGGTACACCATTCTTAACAATAATAGACAAATTTTCGAAATTTGGCGCAGCGTATAGACTTATACGAAAAACAGGTGAAAAAATGAAAGAAGGACTTAAGAGATTCTTTGCCTCTCATGGCATACCTGGAAAATTGATAGCCGACAACGAATTAGCAAGTAGTCAAGAAATTCAAAATATGTTGACAAAATACAATGTAGTTTTTCATGCAACTACACCGTATAATTCAACTGGGAATTCCCCTGTTGAGCGATTTCATTCCACTATACATGAATTATGTGGAATAATAGCACTAAATAACCCTGAAGACACTATAAAAAGTGTCATGTCTACTGCAATTATTGCATATAATAATACAATACACAGTACCACTAAAATGACGCCATTCCAACTCCTTAACGGACATTATCTTAAAAATCTCCCTGAATTCGGAACAGAATTAGAATATGCCCAATATCATAAAGATGAATATGAAAAAATATACGCAAATATACATGAAAAATGTCTATATGATAAAAGACAATTAATAAACAAATTAAATACTAAACGTAAACCTAGAATTACAATACCAATCCATACAACCATTTTCAGAAAACATATCAGACGAGGAAAATTGAATCCTCTATTTAGAAAAGAAAAAGTAAAAGATAACACCCAATTCCCAGTAGTAATAACAAATAAAGGTAAAGCACACCTAAATAAAATAAAGAATTTATTTCAGGTTCCACTTCATAATGGGCCAGGAATTAAACATAATACCAATTAAGGAAAATAAGGGCATAATCCCCGTAAACTTAGGACAAGTATTCATCCAAGAAAATAGTTATAAATTAATACATATTATCCCATTAACTCAATATCAAGATATAATAACCCATTCGGACAACTTACTTAAAGAAGCTCAAGACAAAATGAGCGACGAAACAAAAAACATATTGCAAAACAAAATAAAAATAATTCAAAACAAAATTTTAGAAAACCAGAATAAATTCAATAACATCACGCCCAAAAGAATAAAAAGAGGAGCACTAAACTTTATAGGCTCAATAATAAAAGACATAACAGGCAATTTAGATAACGATGATTTAGAAGACATTCAAAATTCTTTAGCCCAATTAGCAACCAATAATAATAAACAAATCATTATCAATCAACAATTCGCAATCAGACTAGACGCAATCAAAGACAACCTAGAAGAAAATTTAGGACATATAAATAACACAATGAAAATATTTAATGATAAAATCACAAGTTTTACAGAAACAATATTATGGGATCAACAGATATACAAATTAGATTATGTATTAACCAACTTAAATTTTCACTTAGACAGTTTACTGGACATAATAACATTTTCAAAAAACAAAATAATCTCAAGACATTTACTAAACGAAGAAGAAATGAATTATATAATTTTAAAATTACATGAACAACATGTAACAATACCACACGAACTCGCAGTTTTGAACTTGTTAACAATTAAAGGTTTAATAACAACTAATTACGAATTAATATTCTTAATAGAAATTCCTAAATTCAGGAACGAGAGTTTTCAATTATATAAAATAATCCCTATTCCTATAAATAACAAAATAATATACCCAAAACCCCCAACTTACATAATATCCAATAACCAAAAATATACTGATTTCTATGAAAACCAATGTCAAGAAATATATCAAATATATTATTGTGAAAAATCACAACTACAAGAAGTACAAAACACCTGTATACCAGCAATAATAAACCAACAAATTGCAACATGCAATTATACACAAATATCGGAAAAAGAGCAAGTCATTCCAATTAATGACAACACTATCTTCATAACTCCTGGAAAACAACCTACTGAATTCCAATCTAATTGCAGTAGGAATACAAATAAAATAAGAGAACCATCATTAGTAACAATCTCCAATTGTTATCTAAACATCGGACATCACAACATAGTAAATAACGCAAATATAACATTTACAATCAAATTATCAGAACTTCCATGGAACGACGTAAAGGAACAAAACGTAATACCAGAATTTAATATCCGGAAAATTCACAACTGGACCCTGGACAATATAAACGAAATTCACATTCATAATAAAAATCAAGAAAAACACAAAATCATTCAATATGGAGCTTTAGGCATCATATTTCCAGCAATAATCATATACATTATCCTTAAGCTAATTAAATGGCTCTCGCCTAAATTCCAGAGAAATTCACGCTCCAATCTTACAGGGGAGGAGTTATGTATGACTATTCCAGCCGAACATAAGCGAAGCAACGAAACCAATACAACGAAGCTATAAATAGACTCCTCGTTCTCTTGCTTGGCAACATATCAAAATCACAATACAAACAACCACATCTGGCTAAATGCGTACTATGCATTTTCAATAATCAATACAACATATAAATGTATCAACAGGAAATGATACCATAAACCAGATCGGGCAAAATACTTACTTATGCAGTATTTATGCACAAAGCATAATCAATACGATATCGATTAACAAGAAATCACACCATAAACCACATCTGGCAAAATGTGTACTAAACACAAATTAGAATGCATATTGTATTCATAACAAAACTAATAAACTATATAAAGAATACCCATTTATTAATCAGTGTCATTTTGTTATCATACTTTAAACTACTAACAACTATTGTAATAAGTAAATATATTAAAATATTAAAAACTTGTAATAAATAATAAAATTATAAATAAAATAGATATATCTATGATAACTCATAGGTATATCAAATAAAAAATATAAAAAATAAACGAACGAATTCATAATTCCCCCCCCCCCTCCCCCCCAATTTTCAAAAATTTTTGTATATCCACCATCCAAACACCCTGTATAGCAGAAGAAAGTGGGTTTTGAATAAATCTGTGTGTGTGCGTGCGTATATCTTATAGAGATGCTACAAATTAAATATCTGTGGCATTTCTAAGGCACAGATGGATTGAGTGAAATCGGTCCACCGGAAACAGCAGCCTCCAAATCAGCTTTTTCGTTTTTGCAAATATTTTGATAAGTTAATCATTTCCAGGTAAAACTTAATAAACACATTTTTATCAATCACTTGTTTTTTGTTTCGCAGAATATTTTGAATATTTTTCAAAAAGTTTAAAAAATCACTCGATCGATTTCTACTTGTTAGGTCATCATCAGGAGTATCTACTGATTTGGATTAGTAAAAATTTTGTTATATAGTAGAAAAAAGCAAAATATAAATAAAAATAAAAGGAGGGAAAAAATAAGCAATAAAAATTAATCTACGGATCGCGCAGGTAGGCGATGAGTCATCGGTTGAGTAACAAAATTCAATGTATATTATTGCGTACGTGAGAATAGAAAAGGGCGGGGTCTGTAATTGGTGAGAACCGGATTTCTCTCTGTTCGTTAAGGATATTTTGGTTAAGAAATATTGATTTTCGAATTTCGTAAGATTCTAAGGTATCTAAACGTCTGCCTTTGGGTTGTATATGTAATATGTCTAAATTGTTCAGGCTAGCTGTATGATTTTCTGAAGTTAAATGGTTATGGAAAGTTGATTGATTGCAACCAGATAAATGTTCTTTAGCTCTAACTCCAAAATTGCGCCCAGTCTGACCAATATAGGAGAAACTACAATCATTGCAATTAATCCTATAAACGCCAGATTTGGAAAGGCGATCAACTCTAGGTTTATTGTTAAAAATCATTTTCTTTATTGTGTTATTGTTATAAAAAGCAAAACTAATATTGGTATAATTGGACACGATGTTGCTAATCCGTTGGCTCGTTTTTCCTATATACTCTAAGCGACGCCAATTTTCCCCGCGTTGGACTGTCTGGTGGATAAATACCCGTTAGAGTTTTACGCTTTAGCTTTTTATTTAATAACTTTAATATAGTCCTAGTTGCATATCCGTTATTCGTTGCTATTTGAAGGATTATGTTAAGCTCAGTGTTATAATTTGAATTTGACAGAGGGATGTTTATTAGTCTATCTATGAGTGAGTGGAAAGCTGAGATTTTAATATTATGGGGATGGTTTGAAGAACTAGGGATAACAGCGTCTGTATACGTGGGTTTCCGATAAACTTTGAAGTCTAAAGTAGAATTAATCCTGGTTATTGTTATATCTAGAAAATTAATACATTTATTTTCTTCTTTTTCTAACGTAAAATCAATGGTGGGATATTGAGAATTTAACCAAGTAAGGAAAGAGTCTAACAGTCTATCAGTTCCATTCCATAGACATAATATTTCATCAATATATCTATACCAAAAGATTATATGACGAAAATAAGGATTGTTATTTGATATGATCATTTGTTCGAAGAAATTCATGAAAATTTCAGCCAACAAAGGTGACAGAGGGGAGCCCATGGGTAGACCATCAGCAAATTTAAAATATTTATTATCAAAACAGAAATAATTTTGTTTAATACAAGTCTCAAAAACTAACTTCAGTTCACGACGTAAGCTCTCATCTCATTGAATTTTGTTACTCAACCTATGACTCATCGCCTACCTGCGCGATCCGTAGAATAATTTTTATTGCTTATTTTTTTCCCTCCTTTTATTTTTATTTATATTTTGCTTTTTTCTACATAACAAAATTTTTACTAATCCAAATCAGTAGATACTCCTGATGATGACCTAACAAGTAGAAATCGATCGAGTGATTTTTTAAACTTTTTGAAAAATATTCAAAATATTCTGCGAAACAAAAAACAAGTGATTAATAAAAATGTGTTTATTAAGTATAAGTAAAAAGTATCCAGGTAAAACGAATAAGAACTATAGGATTTTACATTAATTTTGCAAATAGCTATATATCGTTCTATTTTTTATAAAAAATGTTTTCAAACTAAAATTCGGCTGTATAGAGATCAGCCCTGTCACATTGATTGATCGGGATAAAACTGCAAATTTAAAAATTAAGTGGTCCCAGTTTAGGAATTTTGCTGAAATCAGTTCACTGGAAGTAGTAGTTTCAATAAAACCTATTTCGTTTTTTGCAAATAGTATTTTGAAAGTGCATAGCATTTACGAAAACAAAATGATAATAATTTTTGAGCAAAATTTGTTCAAATCATTTGTTTAAGTTTTTCCGGAAAAAACAGGATTTGTTAAAAATAACTTTATTACACCAGCACTTTGCATTTCTACAGTACAGGCATGCGGTCTAATACTTTTACACTTATTTCTGTTAATCACTGCTTTGCAGTCCCAAATATTTACAACAAAATTCCCCATCAGGTTTCTGTTCTCTGATAACGAAACTATCCCCTGTCTCTGTTTCGGAGAACGAAATTCCCATTTAGAGAAAAAAATTCTGATAATGATTCTTGAATTTTTTGGTATAGCGTAATTTTGTCTTCTTTAAATGAATCTATAGAAATCACAATCCTTTTAAAATTAGTTAACTAAATCTTCCTGTGTCGAAATTTGATATTTTGAAGATTATCTGATTTCTATAATAATTTATAGGCCGATCTGACAAACGACTGTAATAGTCGTTCGATACGTTGGTTTCTAGTCAATTCGTTCTCTGATCCAGTGTTTTCAGTATTTAATTCATTTAAATTGTAAAAAGTCATCTCCTTAGGATATTGCGGGATTCTACTGAGTGCTTGGGCTGCTATATTGCTTTACCTTGCCAATATTCTACATTGTAGTCGCAAGCTTCTTTTTTCGAAGTTTTTATAAATGTGAGGGATTTATGATTCGTAACAAGCGTAAATTTATTTCTGTAAAGATAAGTTTTATATTTCTTTAATGCCCAAATAATGGCCAGTGCAAATGCAATTACTTTATCCGCTTTATCGTATATTTGTGAAAGCATTTCTCCCAAATCATGTTCTGATGAATCTATTCTAAGGATAAAAAGTTTTGAAAAGTCAGGGTTAGCCAATACCTGATCAATGGATATTATTCTTAGAGTTTTAAATAGTTCTACGTATACTCTAAGGGTCGGTTATCTAGACAACTTTGCTATTTTCAAGAAACCGTTTGATTTGTTTTTGAGTACAAGTTAACGGCCAAACTAGAATTTTCTGCATTTTATTGCGGTTTGCCTTAACTCCCTCCTGCGTGATAACATAATAAAGAAATTCTTTCTCTATTGACTAAGGTTCGTCGAGTTCCATCTTAAAGAGTAAAATTTGGCAGTCTTTTGAGTACTTCTCGAAGCTTTTCTATATTGTATAACTGTAGTTTAACCCGTAACCTTTTCGAGTAAGACATTATTCATGGCTCGTTAGAAAGTTGCCGTGCCACTTTTACCAATTAGCATTCGAATGAACTCATAGTGCTATTTCTTCATTTAGCCATAAATGAACCCATAGTGCCAGTTGAGAATGCAGTGGTGATGTAATTTGCCAAGATTTCGATAGCTCAATTTCTTGAATAATCCGGCGCTGTAGGATAAATAAATCCTCATTGATGTCACTTTGGCCATTTTATATAGGCGTTAATGCCTGTCAACTTTAGCGCAATTGTGTTTAAATTCTAGTTGGGCTATACGCGAGGGTTTAATTTGGCAAAGTTTAAACAGCTAATTTTTGCAAAAATTCATTTAATGTTTCGGCGCTCTAGAAAAACCTCAATCCGCATTAATTCCAAGGCCCTTCTGTCTGCAATTTGACCAGATTCCGCAAGTTAACTTTTTTGCAAATTCATTAAATGTTTCAGCTCTCTGGATTGACATTCCATTTCGTATTCCTTAAAATCTAATCCCTCTAATCCAATTCGTTAAAAAGCAACTTGCACATTCCCGTAGATCCATTAGAATTTCTTTGCAATTAAACTAGAGTTGGAGGGTGGAAATACTCATTACTAAATGATTAAATAATATTTGAAATTAAATAAAATTTACAAATACAAAAAAAGAGATACGACAACTGTTCATTTTAATTGATTTTACAGCTGTTGTTAAACAAGTGAGACAAATACATATCAATTTTGAAAGGTTCACCCCGTTTTATAAAAAAAAATCAGCGGTTCTCTAACGTACCTGCAAATATCTGTATAGGATATCTTCTTAATAGAGCCTTCTTCCGATATAACAATTCAAATTTGTTTAATTATACATAGTATTGGAGAAACAATCTGATGTTTAAAAAATATAAGTGTTCTTAACCTTCATGTGAGTGAAGAAAAAAATTCTTAATTTGAGTGATTAGTACCTCCATGCATTTTGTATGGAAACTTATTTTGTCCACGTTCATCCAAGTTGTAACCTTTCTCAATTTTAAATATGATCGTAATCTATACCAATTAAACTAGAAGTTCTCATAAAATTGAAAGTTTTATTGGTAGTAAAACATACGAAAATAGATGTCTAAGAGCAAAGGGTACCCGGGTACCCACGTCACTCACATTAGGGTTAAACAAATGAGACAGAGTGTATTAGGTTAATATAGAGCTCCGGAACAATCAATCATTTTGTAAAAAATTGAACTATCCAAATTGCAACCCTGTAGCATCATCAGAATTTATTCATAACCATGCTAAGGAAAGTAAGTTAATCAAGGCCTATCAAATGGCCATTGCAGCAATAATGCCGGTTGATCTTAATCTAGAGCGCCGGACTCTTTATTGAATTAGCACAAATTATACAAGAATTGCAAGAATTCTTTCAAAATTTTACTACAGTTAACAGGCACAAAGACCTATTAGTTAACAGGCATTAAGGCCCATGAAATAGCCTTGATAGTACAATGCATTATAGGATTTAGGATAAGCTAGAGCACCGTACCATTTAAAGAATTTGCAAAAAATTTTACTACCTAAATATTCTCAAATTCGCCCTCGTAACCGCATCAGAATTTTTTTGCAATTATGTCAAATTTAACAGGCATTAAGGCCTATTCAATTGATATATTGGCATAAATACGGGTTTAGCTTAACCTAAAGCGACGGATCATTCAATGAATTTGCACGAAATTGAACTAACGAAATCTGGTCGAAATATTTTAAAAAAAAAAACATAAGCCAATATTAAATATTGACTTATGTTTTTTTTTTTTAAAAATTGTCGTTTGAAATGAACATAATGTTGAATTCCAAAATCGTCTCAAATTCATCAATAAAATTTCACACTTCTCCGTGCGTTGGAAAAAAATGCTCGATTAAAACAACATAAAAGAAAGTAAAATGTACTATTTTGTAGTAGACAGATGAGGCCACTAAAAATTAAATTAATTTTCAATTTATTGAATGTACAAACCACTAATTTAACTAACGCAAGAACGTTTGAACTTTGCAATATAACGGGTTCGATTGGACGTTGGCTTGTCATTGTATATTTCAAAAAACTTTGCAGTCGAATAGTTTTTTAATTTATAAAATTAATGAATTAAAAATTAATTAGAGAAGTGTAATGTACGTAATCGAGAGTGTAGTTAAATTACGTGTTAGTTGTTTACATGTGTTTAGTTAAATTTCAAAGTGTAGTGTTCAAAGTATTATTTTGTGTTTGTGTTATGATGAGTGAAGTGAATATTTTAATATATTTTCTTGAAAATTATGAAACGGCTGATCGAATTATGAAAGTGTTAATATATTAGTGTATAGTGAAATTTTAGCATAACGAGGAGGATGGTACGATTCAGTTCATTAAGGTAAGCTACTTTAAGTTTTTAATTGTATGCAATTTAGTTGCGTGATTTAGTTGCGGGCACTAGCGATTGAGATACCGTATTCAATAGATAAAACAGTTTTGCTCCAAAGTGCACGTATGAATCAATTTCCAAATAACTTAATTTTTGAAATGTTTTAATTTAAAATGCGGTCTTGCCGAGAATTGATGTCATTATGTTGTTCTTCATAGCTTCGGTTTTTTATTTTTGTTTTAGAAAAATGTTAAGATGTGAGACAAAAAAATACCTAAATTTTCCTTGCACCGAACTCATCATTTTACATATTTAGCTAAAACTAAACATTTTTCTAAAATCGACTAACCATCGAACTGGTTTTGTTCTACTCAAACCAGGTCGAAACTTTTTTCTTCATGTTCGCGTGCGCTACATTCCGTGAAGAAATTTGACTGCTTTAACAATTAGGCTCTTCCAGATAAATCTGTCTGTAATCGGAATAGGGGTAGTTAGGCACGATAACCAGGAATTTTGAGATCCTGTTCGACGTTGTTTTTCCATAGAAAAGGAAGTAGTCCGATCTATAATGGTGCCGACTTAAGGATCTATATTATAAAACGGTTTTTAAAACGGAGAATTACTATATAATTACTATATATTAGGTGTGTCAATATGACCACCCTATTTTATTAAAATAAAACACATTTGCTTGTTTAGAAAATGAAAGAAAGTATGCTTCATCTGCATCTACAATTTTCCCCCTTTTTTCAGGCAATTTACCGATTCCCTCTCTGAAGAAATCCTGATCTTTGAAAGCGATCCAATGAATAAGCCAACTTTCTATCTCTGCATGAGAACTGAACCGCTGTTCAGATAGAGATTACTGTATCGTCCTTAATAAGTAGTAATCTGAAGGATCTCTGTCTAGTGAAAACGGCGGCTGGGGTAGAACTTCTCAGTCATGTATTTTAAATATTTTTCACAACGTTTGCAACATGTGGTTTTGCATTGTCTTGCTGAAAAATTAATTTGTTAAGTCTATTCACCCAATCTGGTCGTTCGTACTTTATAGCTCGCTTCAAACGCATTAGTTATCGTCGGCAGACATTGCCATTGATTTTAACCCGATTCCAGCTGTTCATCAACCTTATATTGCAATGAATATATCGCTTTTGTAGCGATGGACCAGTTGCACCAAGAACTATTCGATGCATCAAGTTATTTCTTTGTTGTCTTTGAAGCAGTATTTCACAAATGATTTTCGAGGTTTATTTCTTTTAATTCATGTGGTACCCAGTTGGTAGCTTTTTTGAACCATTCCAATTATTTGTAAACGTTTTGCAACAGTTGGTGGATCCACATTTAATGCTACAACCAATTCTGCTTTTTTGTCAAGAATGAAAATGATTCTGAAGCGGCGTCGAATGCTCAAGACAATAAAAAGTTTTAAATATACCAACGTCTTGGTAACCGAATTGTGTTCATTCCAAGAATGGCACTAACACCTTCTGAAACTCCTTTCTCCTTGGTAAGGGGAAAGGAGTTTCAGAAGGTGTTAGTGCCATTCTTGGAATGAACACAATTTCTCCCTTTGTTTTGCGATCAGAAATTACTTTGGCAAAAATCATGTTGTTTAACAATTTCGTGATAATGAGTCTTGTACCGTTACAAAGATCTCGTTTTTTCAATACGAATTTCGGAGCAACATTATTATTGCTCCTAATTTAAGAGTTAATTTATGCACAGGTATGCCTGATACATTTAGAGTGTTCAATAACTCTACTGGAAAGAGCATTCGTTCATCTTCATCGTCGGTGACGATACTGTCTGCACTTTCGTAAACTCTTTCATCCTGAGGTCTATCTTTAGGTGTAACTAAACGGCTCATAACTTGGTCATTAATGGCGAAAGTGTACTCGTTTAAAGAACACAGGATTGCTATCAAGGCATATACTCCTTCCTCCGCATGAGAAAAGGAATCATGGAATATTGCATCCACTAATGAGACATTGCAAATACACTGTTAAGGTATTTCAATGATAAACTCACCAAGACTTTGTTCATTGGTAAGTGTGCCTTTATCGAGGCACATTAGCCACTCAGCTTATTGAGAGTCATTTACAGCTCTTATGTTCTCAGTCAATTTGATCTGAGTAATATAACGGCACATTATGAGTAATATAACGGCACAACGTCTTCCACGATTTGTATTCGACCTCCACCGGTTACAATTTGCAATGTCTGCCGAAAATCACCGAAAATCAAGAAGAATGGCGATTTTGCCAAATGGCGTATAACCATTTGACACATCAACAGCCCTTTTGATTTCTTTCAAAAGTTGGCAACACATGTTAGGGCTTTCTCTGGAGTCATTCTAGCTTCATTCTAAACGATAAGTATGGCTCTCCTGACTTTCACAGCGTCGCATGACGTCTGCTGCATGTTAGGTACCTAGTCCGTTTTTATTGGGGCTGGTACCTTAAATTGTGAGCGGTAAACTCTTCCACACTTTTGAGTGGCTTTAATTCCAGTGGAAGCAACCGGTAACACAATATCACTGCGACCACAGCAAAGTGCAAATCCATGCAAAGAGAAGTCTCATTTGCTTAGGAAACATTGTAAAAGACGCTTAAAAGAGTGGTATCTCACTCTTTGTGATCTGCAAGTAGATGTATGCGTCTACAATTCTCTTCGAATATAGGACAAATTACCTTAGCGATCTTTATACATCGCTTCCTAATCTTGTGCTTCTCTAATATGAAGAAGAAGCATTCTGAGGCAATATCGCTCAGTGCTATTAAAGTGAACACTAACGTAACGCGTATCCAAAAAATCTTTAATCTCGTCATGTTGAATTGATTGAGGTGCCGTCACATTTTCAGTAACTTTGACGCTTGCAGCATCATGTTCGTTATAAACGTTTTTTTAAAAGATATTTTACGCCCTGTACAGTACAGAGCAACAAATTTCAACGCTGATGTGGGAGCTGAATTTTTTCAAAAGCTAAGGATTCTAAGGGATAACCCTTGGGTTGGCTTGGTTGGCTCTTTTTACCAATGATAAAGAAACAGCACGTCTTTGGTACTTGGGATAGCCGGTTTTATTTTGTCGAGTTACCTCTTCAAAATCTTTGGGTAAATTCTTTGGCACATTTCCCATATTTCAAACATCTATTGTTTGAACGGCCATGTGTCATGTCTTTATCCTTGTTTGAGATTTCGGCCCAAACCAATTGGTCAATAGTCTCGGTTGTTCAAAGTTTGTTTTCATTATGAAGTGTTAGCAACATATGTAAATATGGAAGTTTACGGTTTTGAAATTCGATTAGATACACGTATGGCATAACTATACCCAAGACATTCTTTATAGTAACGTTATTAATAAGTTCTTTAATTTTTGAATTAAAGACTTTCGAGGTTAGATCTGGTTTGTACTCAGGACTACAACCCCTCAAGTTGTCTTTGAAAAAGAGATTCCATCTAGAATTGCAGGTCACAGTAATGAAGACGGCAAAATAAGCGTTCACCCAAGTTATTGTCCGCTTTCTTTTTCAAAATGGTGCACTGGTCAAATAGACCGGCAGAATTATTAACTTTTAATTTTAAATTCATGTGCTTTTATATAATGCTACCGATTGGCTTCGGTCTTGCAGTAGGCATGAACAATAAATTGTTGAGTTAAATTCCCTGCAGAAAGGAAATGGTTAAATTCATTTCTTACAGCCAATAAGTTACTGTAATATTGCATCTGGGTAATTCTTTTCCCAGTAGTGACATGTTTTAAATCAAGATGCCATCCCCCAACTCCCCTGGGAAATAGAAGTGGATACACCATGGGATCACACTTTTCATCAAGAAATGAGAGCTGTTTAGTTTCACTCGATCTTTTGTGGTAGACTCTTAGGTCCCTATATATACGGTGGATCAATGTGGTAACAATGTGGTGATATCCACCACACTGTAGATTTATTTAAACACGTAGACGCCTCTCTCACGGTGATTTTGCCGGCTTATTCTCTGGGTTTTGGGTCGTGGCGATGTTGTGGCTTACGTGCTTCTGGTATACACCGCGTGGCCTAAAACTAAACACTTGTGACCAAGTCGAGGAAGATTTGAGGAGATAAAGATAATATTAATAATAAATCGGGTGTGCCCATTCAAGGACAACCGGAGTCACCCACTCATAACCGACATAAGCCTAAACGCCGACATACCGACCTGACGATTACCTAAAACTTAATTTTAGCAACCATATTATCGATTCATTATCTTTTTCCCCTTTTTTAAAGCATTTTTGTTAAAAAAAATGCTATATGGTTTCGGTTTGCCGTCTGTCCGTCTCTGTCTACGATAACTTGAGAACAGATGGAGATATCAACTTAATTTCACTAAGTGTACGTTTCGACTAAAGAATTCGTTGCTATTTTAGCAAAGCAGCTCACACGGATAGTATACATACAAAAATAATTGTGTTCAAACACAATTTTTTTTATACACTCATATTAAAAAAACAAAGAAAATAGCAACCAAAAAGTACTAATGCCGAGATGTTTTTTGGTTGCTATTTTTACATTAGTACTAAAATATAAAATTTCCCAGAGGAAATTTAATATTCGTACATCCCTCCATTCATGAATGACAGCTCTCGTGTTGCATACATAATTTTGCACACAAAAATCATTTTTTAATTAATAATATTAATATATATATATATATATATACTTATAGACATTTCTTAGAACCCCTTAACAAATTAGTGGATAAGGTAGGTAACAGACCTGTGGTACAACACACATGGAACAACATTTTGATGATCAGGTGGTCAAATTGTATGAGTTAGATAAATAAAGTGATTCAAAACAAATAATTCAAAAATAATTTTGTAATTTCTGTTTTTTTATTTTTATTTATGTAAAGTTTTAAACAGATCCCCATTACCACGTTAAAACTGCCACCAAAATTTCATGAAACGTCAAGCTGATTCTAATACTTCCAGAGGGATATCAAATCAACATACTCACACAAACAAAGCAATACAAATTTCCCTTTGCTAAAATAGCTACGAATTCTTTGGTCGAAACGTACACTAAAAGTTCAAGCAATTCACGAGAATGGTCCCTATTGATTTGGACATTTCTGTGTTTAGGGTGTTCGGAGATATGCATGGTTTTCTTAACACCCCCCCCCCCCCACCTCCTTAAAATTGATAGAACTTTTTTTTATTTTATATTCTGGTGGTTGGAGGGGGTGGGATGAGGTGTTTTGGGTTTGGTGTGGGAATTTGAGATTCGGTGGATGGTGGTGAATGTGTGGGAGTGGGTATGGAGTAGTTAAAGGGTGATGATACGAGTGGTGCGGGAGAGATGGGTTTTGGGGGGTTCGAATTGGTTGGGGGTGGTAATAATGTTTAGGTGTAGTGCGGTTGATTGGGGAGAGTTGAGTTATGATGGATTGGGTTGGTTGGGCTGGGTGTAGATCGGGTTAGGTGGGTGTTTGTATTATTTGAAATACGCAAATCACACTGCATAAAAGTGCTTTATAGGCAACAAAAATGCTTATAGAGTTCGGCTCCGAAACTTTCCCGTCTTTTTTCCTTTGTAATGTCAACTGTTGTAAATAACTAAAAGAAAAACACGAGATAACCATGAGGATAACCTGACACCCGCTATCTTGTGTCCGACTAACTTGATGTATGATACTATTACACGTCAGGGAAAACGTACTTTCTTACAATTTTCTTTTATTTTAAATTTAATTGAGAAAAGAAAGAAAATATATACTTACTTACATAACAATACCAATTGCTTATAATAAATCAAAACAAAACAAAACAAAAAATAAAAAAAAATATGTTTGGTACCTTAACTGTTGCGCGGTTGTGACCTTGTACCATTATCCGTCGTGGTCAACATTTACGTTAAATTTACATTAATTCTTATACCTAGGTATAACCTTAAACTAAGAATTTTTAAATATGTATCAGGTCACAAGCATCATTTTGCAGTAATTGCATTGTTAATAAATTAGCAAGTTCGCTGATAATAGTGCTAGGTACAGTTTAGCCGTACAATTCAAAAATTGTATCGTTACCATCCCTAGTCGCTTGGAGACATGTACCGTCCGGTTACCCGGTCTACTCTAGCGCACTGTTACGTTCTTTTAAGACGCTGATCAGTTCGGCGCAATATGCCCGAAACTGTGGGAGTACTTCGGCACTCAGTAATTTTGGCAGTGATAATTCATGTATGTTTGAATTACCAAGCCACTTTTGCTTTATTGACTTGACCGTCACCTCGTTACATTCGAAAAGTAGGTGGTTTACATCTTCAACTTCCGAACCGCATGGACATCGACAATGGTTTATTATTTTGAATCTCTGGAGGTAGGCCTTAAACTTACCATGCCCAGACATTACCTGACTAACCGAGCTTGTTATTTGTGGCTTCATTTTTAGACGAACTTTTACGTCTGGAATGAATGCAAATGTGTGTCTTCCATTTGCTGATTCATTCCATCTTCTTTGCCACAGGTCAACCGCCATTTGCGCGATTTCATTTTTGTTTCTATATTGAATTCGTTCACTATCTGCGACATGTATATGGTCACCTGATTCATTCATAGCGCTTCTTCTAAGGTGATACATGAGCGCTCGTTTTTTGATTAGAATATCCACTGGGAGCACGCCGGCCAGAACTACAACAGCGTCTTTAGACACCGTTCGGTAGGCCTTTGTTACTCCTAGTAGTATATTCCTCTGAGCACTTTCAAGTGATCTAATGTGGTGACAGTTTAACCTGTCATACCAACCAGCTGCGGCATACGTGAATTGCGCCTCCGCCACACCTTTGTATATTATTACAAGTGTTTTGTGATTCAGTCCCCATCCCTCTCTTGACACTCTCGCCAATGAGTGGAATAGATTCTTAGCGTTTTCACAGACTCTAAGAACGTGAGATGTTACTCCCATTCGTTCATCTAGGTCAACTCCTAAATATCGAACGCACTTGACCATTTTCATGTTTCGACCGTTTAGTGATATTGTTGGTGGTCGACTAGAGTCAAATTTGCCTTTTAGTTGCAGCATCACTGTTTTTTCCACAGATAGTGACATTTTATTCGTTTCGCACCATCGTATCGTGTTATTTATGGCGGTTTGACCCTGGCGTTGAAGTTCAAGCCTCGAGTTGCCGTGCACCAGGATGACTTTGTCATCTGCGAATGCTATTTCATCCTGGTCATTCATCATACTCGTATTAAATACGATATTCCAGATCAGGGGTCCTAGGATTGAGCCCTGAGGACATCCTTTTGTAACTTGTTTTGTTACTGAACCATATTTGTCTCTGATTTCTGCGGTTCGGTTGCTGAAGTAACTCATGAAAACATTTATGATGTTTCCAGGTAGATTGTAAACTGATAAACTTGCAATGACACTAGGCCACGTTAAGTTATCAAATGCTCCAGCTATATCCAAGAAAATACCCATAACATATTTCGAACTTTGGGTTTTGACAGTGTTTGTTAGGCGGACTATCGCGTCCTCAGTAGACATGCTACGTCGGAAGCCGAATTGTTTGTCCGAGAATAGTCCGCTCTGTTCGATTCTTGGAGAGATACGAACCGCTAGTAGCCTTTCCAATAATTTCCCCATAACAGGTAGCAGCATGATTGGTCTATAAGACTTAGGAGAAAGTGGATCTCTATCCCCAGGTTTCCTGATTATAATCATTTCACTCTTTTTCCACGCCTTCGGAAAGTAGCCAAATTTTAAGCAGCTGTTTAATAATCTTACTATGGAAGTCCCTATAATGGGCCAAGCCAGTTGGATTATTTCAGCGTTCAAGTTGTCAAGTCCGGGAGACTTGTTACGCTTAAAGCAAGTAAGGGCACTGTTGACCTCCTCCCAAGTAAATGGGGGGTCTTCAGCATCAAATATCCAACTATTGTTGGTGGCGATCTCGCGCATTTCTGCTTGAGGCCCAGTAACGTCAGGTGTTTCGTCCGGCAGAAGCCAGTTTAATAACTCCAAGCGTGTGTCATGCCACGTATCAGTGACGACTCCACTTGTCTTCCTGATGGTGTTTAAGACTTCAGGTGGTCTTGCTTTGCCGGCGGCAAATTTATAAACAAGTCCCCATGGGTCATTGTTGCCATGTTCCGTGACGTACCTTTGAAAACTACTTTGCTTAGCTATAAATACTTCATGGAAGTATTTATTCCTTGCCGCTCTAAAGAGAGACAATTTCAACTCTTTTGCTATTTGGTTTCTTTCCTTCTGGTATGCTCTTCTGAGCTTGTGCATTGAGGATCTAAGTTTTCTTAGATTAGAGTTCCACCAACTATTTTGTCTCTTTGCCACTCTCTTCTTTGGAATTGAGTTGTTGCAGACACTGGTTAACTGCGTTGTGATCAGCTCCACACGATCATCAATTTCATCAATCGAGTTAATTTCAGGAAGTGCTTCTACACTGTCCCAAGAGCCGACCAGTTGTCTAGCAAATAGACCCCAATCAGCTATCTTTATGGCAAATCTTGGAATTTTGTTACTTGCAAGAGGACTATTCTGTGGTGCATTTGATAGTTCGAACGTGATGACTCTATGGTCACTAGAGGTCCAATTTTCTCTTACACGCCACCCAACTATCGAGCCCAGCAAGGCTCCGTTGACTATTGTTAGGTCAATATTAGAGTTCCCATTAGACGAGAACGTCGTTGGGTGTCCCTGCAAGTTCATTATGAAGAGGTCATTTCTAGACACGAAGTCCTCTACTTTTCTTCCGTTTTCATCAGTTAAACGGTCATGCCACATTTTACTTCTGGCATTGAAGTCTCCGACGATCATTACCTTTTTTTGGTGACCCGATAAAGAGCCTAGGATCGTTTCGATTTTGCACAGATGGTACTCGATCGGTTCACTATATTGGGCGTAAATTGAAAGCAAGTAGAATGAACTAGCTTCCGATGATATTTCAACACATGTGCAGTGGCTATCACAAGCCTGAGTTAGCTTCATCATGTCCATGCCGACACTATGAATACTAATTGCAGTCTTGGGATTCTCAGAGCATCCTGTTGCTACTCTGGCTGTAGAAGGCATGCCGCTGATTTGGCCATTGACAGAGTGTGGCTCTTGCATACATAGAATATCTATGTCGTGGGTGGAAATGCTTTCACATATTTCGGATCCGACTATCTTGGCACCTTGCATGTGTAGGTGGGCGATTAGTAGGTTGCTGTTACAATTCCTTTGATTGTGACTAATCATCATGCTTAGTATTAAATCTTAGGCGTTGCACAGCGCTTTTGTATGCGTTACATGAAACGCGACCTACTTGGTGGTCATTTGGTTTTTGCATTTCTTTGCAGCTTGCGCAGCTGGCAGGTTTGTCTTTGTTAGGACATCCCTTGAAGCCATGACCATGATGTGCACAGTGAGAGCAGGTCTCTGTGCGGGCCCTACAATTCTTTGCAATATGACCGTATCGCTGGCACCTAAAGCACCTAGTTGGAGTCACGTAATCTCTCACATAGCATCGAACCCAGTCCACGTGCAGTCTACCACACTTTAGCAACATATTTCTGGTTGCTGGTTCTACTTCTACCACCCAGTGAGCGGTCTCTTTGTTTTTCGCACCAGTTCTAAATAGAACCTTAAAATCTTTTTGATCCAGGCAGTTTTGTTTAATTAGACAGTTAGTTACCATGTCCCCATCAAGATCAGAGCTGACGTCAAATATAATTACCTTCGGTAATCTCTTTATAGGCGCTGGTTCGGTGGCTACTAGACCCACGCCTTCCAGATCTTTGTTTTCCGTGAAAACTTTCAAATCGGAGGAAGCATCGACAGTAACCGCGACACCTTTCGGGCCGGCGTTCGTTACATAGTGAATCTTTACGTTCGATTCGCTAGGTCGGATAACTTCTTTGATTTTCTTTGTTATCTCGGTGGTCGTAAGGCTGGATTCATTATCCCTTGCTGAGATAATTATCCGTTTTGTTGTCTGTTTTGGCCAGCGTTTTCTGTTTCTCCGTTTCTTTCGCTTTTTACCGACCACTTGCCTTTTTCCTCCGTTTCCGTTCGGATCGGTTTCCACGTTTCTAGTTTTGCCTGAATTAGCACTGGGAACTGAATCCCGTGCAGCTACCTTTGGTGCCTTTTCCGCCGTAACCATTTTTGGTTCCCGGCTGCAAGAACACCTATGGTTGCGTGCTTCCTCCAGTTTGCCAACAACCAGATTCGTTTCCGCAACCACCTCGAGGATATGGATTTTCATGTTTTTAATTTTCATGGTTAGATCACGAAACTTAGGTTCGGTAAGTTTCGTGTTTTTGACTTGCTCAAGCATCGTTTCAAGAGAAACGATTTCAATCATGAGGTTCTCATGGGGTCGTTCGCTTTTTGCTACTTGACCACTACTGTTTGACGAAGTGTTTTCAACTTCAGTCGTCGTCTCATCATTGCCGACAAGCTCGGCTTCCGAGGTAGAATCATTCAGATTCTCGTCTAGTTTTGCCTTCTTAGAGGCACTTTGGAAGTCATCTTCTTGCGAAGATGGACCCGGATCACGCCTTGATCCCTTACCCATATCTCTGGGTAATCCGCTAAATAAATTTAGCTACGCTTGTTTTGATATTTAAATTAGCTTTAAATATTTGACTCTCTCCACTTTACACCCTCAAATCTACTTAAATCCCTGCACTAATTTTAGCCGTGCAGTGGATTTTTATTTCACCTTTACGGTGGAACCACTCCTTCGTTGCCTCCCCTCGGACCACAGAGAGGTATTAGTAGATTTAGTAGTTTGTAATTTAGTCTTTAAAAAGACTTTTTATAAGAATATATATATGTTTATATATATTTTATCACTCCTTTAATATTTCACGTTTTATTGAATTTTTAATCGCTTTGATAAGTTATAGGCAGCACTATTAACTTATCCCCAAGGGGAAACCCGAGGTGACCTTGTACCGTCCAACACATTGGGCGATTTCCCGCCGTACGTGTGATAACCCCCAAAGGTCGTCGGACCTCAGTGGACCACACGTACCGCTGCCGCCGTGCTCGCCCGACATGGGTGCTTATGGTTGTTAAAGTACCCCGATGGGCCACCCGTTGCGGTGTCTTTTCACCGATACACTCGTTATACACGATCAATTAGCGGCGTACCGTAAGAGTGTGGTATCGGACGAAATGCGGTACCCGTTAATTAATTTGGCCCACGTTGGAATTTTGCGTGCCGCCAAATTCTGCTCTCGTTATTAATTCCGGTACCCGTTGATTATGTGATACACTCGATATAGAAATGGAGAATAGCCTTGTGGTTGGCCACCTTGTGCCGTAACAATATTCGTATCCACCGAATTTTAGTGGCCGAAACGATACGGTTGCTTGTTAAGTCGCCCACAATTATATTCGGATTTTTGACTCAAACTCAATCATATACAAAAACTCTTTCTTACAATTTTCTTTTATTAATCACCAATGTTTATTATACTCGTAATATATCATCAATATATGTTTATCTAATTAATACATAATATCTTTTATTAGTGTCTATCATATAATTCTAGCATATTCTTTTACACCTTTTATGTGTAATATGCTTTTACTAACAAAACTTTTACTCAATCAAAATTTTCCAACAATTTAGACTGTTATAAAATTTTATCTTTTCACAATTCCAATAAGACTCTCTTAATTATAAATCAAAATTAGACTGAACAAATTCCAATTGGAATTGCAATTTAAGAAATTAACAAAAAATATTTTTTTTTCGTTTCCCCATCACTTCATATTACCATCAAGTTACCCCGACTCAAACACCTTTTAGTGTCGACCAAAATCCAAATATCTTTATTCTTTTTTCTTTATTATACCCCCAACAAAAGCTCATCATTTTTTATATTATATACTCCTTTCAGTTATTATAAATACTATCGTACCACAATACCATGGAATCATCATTCAAAGGTGCAACCATGAATTGAGGAAACCTGACGACCAAATCAACCTTACAAAGAAATAAAATTGATAGGGCTGTATAGGAAGCCGTAACACGCCATCCGCAGTTGCTTAGAATACAACAGTTATCTCATTAGCTGTCGGGAAATTATATCGCCCCTGATCAAGTACCAATTCTGGTATGCTTCAAGCAGGATGGTTCAAGCTTTTCTCTCTCATCATTTTGTATGAGGATATTTGTCTGGCCCACATAGGTAGATAAACCTACCATGGTATCTTTATTGCACTTTTCATGTACAGTTGGACATAGGCGGGTGCTTTACTATCTTCAGGATGGGTAGCCGTAGAAGCCACATGGTGTATTGCACCTTAGACTCTAAAGCACTAAAAAGCTCTAGGGTCAGGCTGAGCATTATCGCCAGATGTATATTTACCTCCTCCTTTACTTCTTTATTGCATTGGAAATAAAGGCACTGACACGGTTTACACGGTATCGCAAGCAATTCAGTGTCGCAAATTTATTGATTTTGTTTTCTCTGATTTTTTTCTTTGTGTGCACTTTGTTTTATTAAATTTTTAATGTGTATTAATAATTATTAATTATTAAATTATTATTAAATACTTTTTATTAACTTTAACACAGTTTAATTAAAAAAAATCCCTTGGCGCGACTTTCCTTTACACGAAATTTTAATAAATGATCATGTCGCATCGCGTCGTAATATCGTCGTAATATTTAACGGTTAAAGGAGTTCATCCTTTTCCTTTCCCAATACAGATTGAACAATCAGTTTATTCATTTTTAAATTGATGTTAAAGTATTTCCTAGACGACAGTAACTTTTAGCTTATATTGAAATTTTTTTCATCAATATTAAGCAAATCAGTCTTAATTTTCAAAAAAAAAATTGTGTTAGTTATAAAAGAAAGTTGATTATATTTTATTGATATTTTCAATAAAACTAATGTTCATGAAACATTATATTTATGATTTTCCTTTAACTTTAGCTTACAGATAATTTGCTTAAAATGATTGAAAGTGGGTATTGTAGTTAGAGTTTCATTCTTGATCCAATTACAAAAGCACTTGATTTTAGGTTAAGGTATAGTTTATAAATTAAGAAAATTTTATCAAAATATTTCATAGCTAATTTTCTAATATTAATTGGTTAGAACATTGAATTAATTAAAAAATTCATTCGAACAAGTAAAATTTCACTAAAAAGTGAGTCATTAAAATAAGAATTGCATTTCTTAAAATAATGAGCAAAATTTTTTTCCGGGCAGTAAGTGAGAAAATTGCCATCAGATTTCCTTTTCTTTTGTGAAATTTCACCCACAACCAAAAGTCATTATACCCAAATCGCTAAGATCTACATAAACCATACCATCTTTCGATGTTAGGGCAATCTTTAAAGTAGCATTACGAATTGTTGCTACTATTATTTTAATGTCTTCCTGCATTGAAGGTTTTCTCCGAGCGCTTAGCTCAGAGGTTTCATTTACTCTATACTTTGAGCATTTCGTTGAACCTCTTGGACAAGAACTTGATGTAAGTGTTCATCAAAAAGACTGAATCTTCCCTGAGAATGTCGTTGTGCATCTTGAGCACGGACTTGACCTAATTGCTCAGCAGAGTAATTTGCTCTTTGTTCGTGCAATAAACAGCAGGCTATTGAAATTTCAACGTACATCCAACTTATTAATAATAAAAATTAGCATGTCGGTGACGCAAATCATAACAATTTACCCATTCAAAAAATCGTCTAACGCGTCTAAATAAGTTTTCACGTCAATCAAAAAGTATAAAAGAGAACTTCGCAACTCTGCTCGCCGGTGTAAAACCACATAGCTAAAACCATTTTTTTACTTTTTCTTTTATATCTCGGAGGTCAATGGTAGGACAATGTTCAACTGCAAACTCACCCGAGCTATTAAAATTATCAATTTTTGAGACATAAAGAAAACATGTACGGTGTCCTTAGCTCTAATTTTCACCGTCAGTGGCACAGTTAGCAACAGTAACCTTATATAGAGATTATCATATAATCTGGCAAATTTATGAGTGGATTTAAAAATTATTTTACTTCATTTTATTAAATTACTGCATTTATTTTATGTGTTTTGCGAATTAAAATAATTTTAATAAACAATTTTTCTTTTTTTCATATAATAAAATTCGAAGTGTATTTGGAATAAAATATAATATAAAATTGGGCGGGTCTAACTTCACACAACAGTTAGAAGGATATATGTAATTATGATAGTGTTGCGTGATTATTTTTTTTAAATTTCGGGGATAGAATCCGGAGATAACCTCACATACGTCGCGGAGATTTGTTTGTTAAATCAGAAATCATAATTAAAACAACTAAAATATAGGTTCATTATTTTTACGGGATGCGTTATCTTTATCAGTTCGACGTGACCAAACTGTATAAAAGAAATACTAATTTTAATGGTCCAGATCAATATTATATGTTTTTCATTGAATTTCATTAACCAAATTACACAACCAATCGACCAAAACATTGTGTGGGCATCAATCGATATCGTCGTCGCATCATAATAACAAACCCTAAATAATTTCCATTCGAAATGTCCCGCACTCACCACTTTTGGGTTAAATAACAAAATGGTACGGGTTGTACCTTGTTCATGTTGTTCACATAGAAATTGTAAGGTAAACCCACAATATAACAACAACACAAAATCTTATTTAATCAACCATAAGATAAAAAATCTCAAAAGATGTATATACAACATATTTAAAATAAAACACAAGTCTTTACGTCAGTTGAATGAAAAACATTAAAAATAGAAATCCATTGTTGCAAATTTACTTAAGTCCGAAAATAGTCTTCCCGAAAAAGATGTACAGAATAATGTTTCAAGAAACGGCAGCTCTGCTTCTTGAATACGTAACCTAGTTGAAACCTACACAAAATAAATTTTAGAGATATTACAGTAGTAATTGTAACGGCACAAACTTTTAATTAACTAGAAAATTAAAAGGAACAGATGTAGATCAAATAAAAAATGTGTTTGAATCCTTTTTAGCAACTACTAGCACAAACACCTACAATTTTTTTTAACATGCCAACTTCGATAATTTTTAATTTTTATCCACATGCACATAATTCAGTGAAGTATACTCGTATACGTATTATTTATGTACCACATGAATGCAGTGTCCTTTATGCTCCCGTCTGTAACACGTTAAATGGCATTTTTAAACAGAAAATGGAACTAAGTTAATCTTTTATAAATTTGAAAACTAAAAATAGAGAAAAATGGAAAACCAAAAAAAAAATCATATAACACATACAACCCACTACCCTGTTCATTGCAACCCAGAAGAATGTTGACAAAATAAACATTTTTTTTTTTTTGTTAGCTGGTTTTTTTTTATTATAAAAGATGGTTTGTGTAGCACAGAGCAGCATATAGCTTTACAACAAAAGGAAGCAATGTCATTAAAAACACTTTACAAAATAAAACTAATGTCACTGTCGTGTTATAATAATATATATGTATACCGTAACATACAAACAGTAGATTTTCCTATTTTTCCATTTTTTTATTTTGTTTGTTTTTTGTTTATGTCATATCTTGTTGTTGCTTGAATTTTCCATATTTTGTGTTTGTTTATTCATTTTCTTTATTTATTATAAATTTTTTATATTTTGTGTGTGCAATATATGGTGTGTACGTTTTTCCAAAGTGTAAAATATGTAGCTACACACACACACACACACACACACCCAGCATGTGTATACTTTTCACAGGTAAAAATAAAGAAAGGAAATTATGATAAGAGCATAATATAGAGTATTATGATAAAAGTGCTAAAAGTAGAAAAATAAATTTGAAAGAAATGGAAAATTCTTAAAGAAAATTATTAAATGAAAATCGTGTAACAAAGAAAATTATGATTTGTTATTCTGTTGGTGAAATATTAACGAGTTATGTATATTATGTATCGTATGTGAATTGTATATATGTTTTAAAGGTTAGATGATTTTTGTTTGACAAGATAAACATAATTATTTTATTCAGAAAATTTACATTTAAATTATTCGTATGAGTACATGCACATATCGATACTTCAGCATGAGTTAATTTATGATGGATACATAAGTAATTTATTTTTGGATTAGCTTTATCTAACTAAAATAAGAACTCTCGTTATAAACATACTTGCGAATGATTAGTTATATATTTGAGGTTGTTAAACATTCCAGATATATAATTTATTTTATTGACAGTTACAACAGAAAGAAATACTATAATATGTTTCGGATTAGTAAATTTAAATTTTTATCTCGTAAATTGTCGCTCATTTTAGAATAATATTATTGTATATCCTTTGTGGCACTTAGTTGATATGCGTCAAAAAAGCTTTAATTCAATATAGGTGCCGCTTTAAAACAATTAAATTTTGCATATCAATAAATTCACATCATTAAGAGCCTTTATCCATCCTCTTTTAAATACTAAGTTGCAATATTCAATTGATTTTGGCTGACTCGACTTGAAACTTCGTTATGTGGGCAATGGCCTTATTAAGACGTGTATGTGTTACGGTTAAAGTCCGAAGGATGTAAATGTTGAAAATTTTAATTTTTAAATTCTTTTACAATAAAAAAAAATCGCCGTAGTTTCGAGTTATATGTCTGATAATTATAAAACTTCAACAGCTGATGCCCCTCTGAAGGAATTTTTGGATGAAGAGAGTAATACTCGTAATGTACTTTTGTCGAGTAATGATGGTGCTGCATTTTTGAGAGAGGTTGATGAGGTCGATTTATTTTGCAGCATCCAAAGCCTGATGCAAAAACTAATTCCAAACACGGCAACCAGACCGTACATGGAAAAGCAGGATCCAGTCACAGTAAATGTGACGCCTGCCGAAACCTACCTAAATTTTTAGCTACAGGTGAACGTGTTATAGAATTAGATTATAAGTTTAAACTGTCAAAATTTTCCAGTCCATATCAATCCTTATGATGTATGAGGCCATATTCAGAATTTAAGATTAAATTAATTTTCATATAAA
Source organism: Nephrotoma flavescens (assembly GCA_932526605.1). Classification (NCBI taxonomy): domain Eukaryota; kingdom Metazoa; phylum Arthropoda; class Insecta; order Diptera; family Tipulidae; genus Nephrotoma; species Nephrotoma flavescens. The sequence goes on from CAKOBK010000843.1 coordinate 48,304, forward strand.
GTTCAATTTATTCGTCATATTCATTACCCCTAATTTTGTTTATTTACTCAACTTTAGTGTAATGCTAAACGCACTTCCAGGTTTTGATCATCGGTTTCTTTGATAGAAAAATTAGGTAATGGCGGTATCTGTTCACTCAAGTCGAATCATGAAGTTCTAATAAAATCTACACCCTCAAATTGGGCCTTGATCACGTCAACCCTTCTAATTTTGTTGATTTACTCAACTTTAGCGTAATACTTAACACATTTTCTGGTTTTGATCAACGGTTTGCTTGATAGCAAAATTAGGTAATGGTGATATCTGTTCACTCAAGCCGAATCATGAAGCTGTAATAAAATCTACACCCTCAAATAGGGCCTTGATCACATCAACCCCTAATTTTTTTGTTCATTTACTCAACTTTAGCGTAATACTAAACACATTTCCAGGTTTTGATCATCGGTTTCCTTGATAGCAAAATTAGGTAATGGCAGTATCTGTTCACTCAAGCCGAATCATGAAGTTCTAATAAAATGTACACCCTCAAATTGGGCCTTGATCACATCAACCCCTAATTTTGTTCATTTACTCAATTTTGGCGTATTTTTTATGCTATTTATTTATTTATTTAGTACGAAGTTCACATTTCTATATAGGCCTCTGAAGTTTTTCTTAAAATAGTACTAAACGCCATTTTGTTTAATCTAGTAGAAAATTATGATAAACTTCACATGCATTTAAAATTTAATTTTAAAAACATCTCAAAATCTACTTCGTCCATCACCATCTCCAAAACTGTCTTTTGATCATATTTTGCTCTGATCACCGCATGTTTTATAATCCGATGTTCCATTTTCTTTTTACTATTCGGTTTTTTTAAATGTTGGAACTATATACGGATAAGAGAAATGTTGAAGTTTAGAAGATTCTTGAATTTGTAATAAATTAATTGGTGATAGGAAGAATATTGATCGTAGATGTAACCGTTCGTGAATGGTTTGTTTTCATATATTTACTTTGGTTTTTCAATTGTAATGGTGTTATTGTGATTGTACCGTATATTGGTCTGTTTCAGCACTCTCGAATTAAATACACAATAGTAAGAAATTCTTCCATTTGGCGTCATCTGCATGACAACAATTATGATAATCGACACTTACTTAAACACATTCAACTTCCCAACCACCCCATACTTTTTCTTTCCTTTAACGCTGGATCGCGCTGGATCGGATAAATTGAATTTTGAATTATAATGTGAAAGAATCAAATTTCGTACGCTACGCAGTAATTCGCTAGTAGTACAATAAAGGTATTATTCAATATATATGGACAATATTCCAATGTAATAATACAACATCAGTCGTCGCGACCTGATGAGAAGACCGATTTTTTCAAATCAATAGTCTCATCTGTTCGAAACTGATCGTTGTGATTCTTACATCTATATTTCAAAATTCAATTCGGTTTGTTTTTGTTTATTTATTTTAAAGTTATAAAGAAGATGTATACAAGTTTAAGAGTTCTCATAAAAATCTTCTTCATCAGTTGAATATTAAGGTAGAAAAGGAAAGGTGGTGTAGAAAATGGTAAAGAAGAATTTAAGGAAGCTCGTGTTGCATTTTTACGGCTCCGGCATTTATATATCTGTCGTCACAACCAACAACTGCTTAAGTGGAGTTTTTCTTCCAAAGCATTTTTACCAATAAGCCACTGTCAAATAATAAATTAATGTACAGGAATTGTTTGAGGCCCAAATAGAATCGCGTTTTAGGGCAATATAAAAATAGCCATACAGAATTCAAGGAAATATTTAAAATCTTCCAAAAATTTCATCGTCTAAACTTGGCAAAATCAGTGTAAATTTAAGCCATTCAACTATCTATAATTTCAATTTTCAAAATGATGGTTTTAATTTTATGCGCTTACTGTAGAGGTACCGAAAAAACTATTCTTCTTCGGTTAATGGTTTCTTCCTCGCTAAATTGTTAAATATTTTCGATAAAAACGAACAAATACTGCGAGAAATCGTGCTTAGTAACATGATGCATGGTCATTGCAGATTTAATAACTGCAACGCCCTATGTATGCGTATATGCAAAACGGGAAGTGCAAAATTCAGTTTCTAAAGGGATACCCGGACGATTCAGTAGCCATAACGATACCGATTATCCACAGTACTGTCGTCGTCAAGGCGAAATTGTTACTGTAAGAGGTATTCAAATGAACAATCGTTATGCTATATCATAAAGCTCATACCAAATTCAATGCGCATATCAATCTAGAGAGGTGCACTTCACTCTGGAGATTTCAGTGTGGAAATATTGCCATCACTCCAGATCGAAATCAGCAACTATGCTTCAATGCGATCTCAAAGTTCATTAACTGTCGATAATATTCAGCTCTCCTGAGCGCGAGTCAAAAATATATGATCGCTACGGACACTGTGATGCGTCTCGCGTCCATTTAGAAAAACAACAGCAAATATTCAATAAGGATGCAAATGATGAGAAGGCGCTTTTAGTAGCCTATACTACGCGCACAAACACGGAGTCTTATTTTATAGATACTTCATGCTTTGCACTAAAATGTCCAAAAAATTCTCTATAATTAAATCCCACCAAATTATAAGCATGTTCACAGCAATTTGCAACGCAACCACTTATCAAATGCCCCAACAACTATTGAACAAACAACTATCCATCCATCTTTTGTTTTGGTCAGACAGGACGTCCTATGAATTTATGGATGCAATTTTAAAATGAACTTTTCTTAGACTATATTCACGTTCAATGAGTGATGGTCATAATCATTCAGCAATGTATTATACATATATGTTAATGAAAACACTCTGAAGCGGCACGGCTTAAAATATGAATCTTTCGATTCGCCTACTAACCAAGGAAATCCACTAAAACCGATCTTGTTGACTTATCTAAAGCACACTTGGCTCCAATCAACATCGAAAAGACCAATGTGAGGCGTTTGGGAACATCCGCCAAGCTCTCGGGTACTACGTTCAAATTCCTTGATTATGTGGACGGACCTGGTCCATTTGGGAAACATTTCTCTACAAAACTCAGATGTCTTTTGTGAGAGGAGGTGAACAAGTAGCTCTTTCCTTCTCAAAAACATGAATTGCCACAATGCTTCACAGTGCTTTTGAGTTGCCAGTGCTACTACTCGATACATTCGTTTCGTCTATGAATGATGAATTACTAGAAAAATCGTGCAAAATTTAAAACCATTTGGCGGCACAGTCTGCGCTGTAGTGATCGGTGGTGATTTGAAACAGACACTCCCAGTAGTACCTTGAGGTATTTTAGTAGACATTTTTAGGCGCACTGGAAGGCTAACACTACACAATTGATCGCTTTTCAGACTTATCGAAGGAAAACTGTCAAAATTCTACGTGATCCACAATTTTTTTACATTTCTCCAGATTGATTAAATTATTGGAAATAAACCTATAGCAATCTAAGCGACGAGGAATTCTCTGACTGTCATCACAGCAACAAGCGCTCGACCGTTTATAGAAATATGATTCGAACAATGCCAGCTCAAAAATCAAAGTGAAAATTTGGTGGGCTCATGAGCAACGTTGGCTCCTACAGGACGATCTGCAAAGGAATTTTTAATTACTGATAACTTTTGAAATTCAAATTTGATGCAGATCAGTAACATTTCTAAAATCTAAATCTATAAAGCCGTCATAGAGGTGCAAACAAAATAGTCTCGCACATGTTCTCAATGAGCTCATGAGGCACTGAAAGTTTTAAATAATGGTGACCTTCGAGGTAATTGTTCGCCCTCTTTCAAATCTGCTACACAGAGGTGCGTGATTTGCAGGAGTCTGATATTGGATGGGTTCGTTGTTTATAGAACACAGTTACTTATTAAATGCCCCGGCAATTACGGGAAACCTATGCTTTCATCCTTTTCTTTGATCAGTCAGCACGTCCTGTGAACTGAAGGGAACAATTTAACAGGACCTCAGTATGGACTACTGACGTTCAATGGCTTAAAATGCGTCTCTTTTGGCTTGTCTACAGAAAGCGATCTCTATGACGTAGCCGAAGAAGCACATTTGGCTCAAATTATCATCGAAAAGAAGCATTTGAAAACATCCGTCATGCTCTCGACTTTAAAAATAAAATTTATAGATGTTTCTACTTGAAGGGTCTTGCTGTAGCTAACATAACTTTCCTCTACAAAACTTTGACGCCTTTCGTGAGAAGACATGAACAAGTAGCACTTCTCAATGAACGGAGAATTGGTCACTGTATCGTTGAGTTACCAATACCACACTCGATACATCCATTTCGTTTTTCCGTTTTGACCCTCCTATGGTAAACTTCACAATATGATTTCTTTAAAAAAAACACACTAATTGTTAAGGAAATTGAAATGTTTTTTATTTAATGTGAAGTACAATCGATACAATTAAGTTCTGAATAAAACGTCATTCAAATGGCCTCCACGACTACTTCTGCAGGAACGAATTCGATGAACCCAATTTTCGAGCACATTTTCCACTAAATCAAGACGTATGTCATGAATAGCACGTTCAACATTGGCTTGTAAAGCTTGAAGAGAGTTTGGTTTATTGCTAAAGACCAATGACTTCAAATAACCCCACAAGAAATAGTCTAATGGTGTTAAATCACAACTTCTTAGAGGCCATTCAATATCACAATTTCTTGAAATAATCGAATCTCCAAACTTTTCTCGCAATAATTCAATTGTTGCACTTGCTGTGTAGCACGTAGCCCCGTCTTGTTGAAACCAAATGTTGTCAAGATGAATTTCTTCCAATTACGGCCATAACAAGTTAGTTATCATCGATCTATACCGATCTCCATTGACAGTAACGGTGTTACCAGCTTCATTTAAAAACAAATACTGACCGATGATTCCACCAGACCAAAAAACACACCAAACTGTCAATTTAGGTGAATGTAATGGTTTTTCATGAATAATCCGTGGATTTTCTTAGCACCAGAATCGGCAATTTTGTTTATTTTCCGCACCACTCAGATGAAAGTGAGCCTCATCGGAGAAGTTGATTTTCTTAAAAAAATCGTTATCGTTTTCAAGTTGTTCCAAGGCAAAATCAGCAAATTCACGACGTTTACAGTGGTCTAATGGATTCAGTTCTTGAGTGAAAACAATTTTATACGGATGCAAACCCAAATTCTTTCTCAAAATCCGCCAGGTTTTGGTTTGAGACAGCCCCAATTCTTGAAAAAGTCTTGGAATCGACAAATTGCGGTCTTCAGCAACACTTGCCTGACCGGCAGCAATATTTGCATTACTTCGAGCATTTCTTTGTCTTATTGGCACCTGAACATTATGTACAGAAATTGTACGCTCAAAATTTTCAACAATTCGGCGAATAGCGAGCACACTTGGACGATTATTACGGCTACAAAATGGCAAAAGCGCACGAAAAGTTGCAATTGGAGAACGATTATTTTGATAATAAAACTGAATAATTTGTAAATGTTGTTCTTGCGTATATCTCACCATGATGAAATTGTAAACATTACTGAATACAATGAAATAAAAAATGACAGATCATGACATATTACAAATGGCCGAAACGTCACTTAAAAATCATATCATTCGTATTGGAAAACCCTATACTACAAATCATTCAAATTCCTCCAGAAATGATTGAGTATGCAAACCTAATTCCTATTTAGAGGAACCATCTAACCGCGTAACCGTTGCAGCAACAATCTCGCCCAACCCGTACAAATGAATCGAAAAATAATACGTCGTTTGCGAGGTGAGCCCCAAATCATTTGCATCATCATCATAGTCGCATCGAAGAACATTTCAGTTTTCCCATTGTGTGCTATAAAACGAGTTGTATTGATTATGCATATACGTAATGTTTGATATCACATAATTGATGTTGTATAATTTATAATACTAATTCGCTCTACAGCTGGAACAAGTAAAACTTTTCTAAAAGCCAAATTATATAAAAATCGGTTAAAATGTCAGTTCCAGCATTCAAAACTAAATTTTAGAAAAATCGGCTAATAGATAGTTGATTTCAACGTCACATGGACTTATTGGCTATATGTTCGTAGTAAGTAAGTTCACTTACCTCGTACAAACCGAACAAAATTAAAATAGACTGGGAAGATTAGTGTCAGCGTTAGCATTGTTGCCCATCAGTAAAAAGAACGCAAATGGCACAACCAATACAGTATTTGGTTCGACTTCCAGTAATGTATCATGGGTCTTAAAAAATTATAATAGTTTGCGTGGCACCTTCGCTAGTCACACATTTATTTCGGAATAGATTTCATGAAGAAGAGTAGTATTGCAAAGAACTTTATTTGCGAAACTGTACAGACTACAGCGCCCAAGTTAAATCAACATCCATCAAATGTAAAACAAACCGAACAACTTTGAAAATTTTTCGTCAAGGCTAGGAGAGGATAGGTAATGTTTAATTAAATTAGTTAAGGTAAATTTTGTTATGCAGTAGGCACTAACAGTTAATCCAGTTAATCTTAGGCACAAATAAAAATTTAATCAACACCATAATTGCCAGAATTATTTTTTCAATGAGAAAAGAAATCAGTTTCCAATCTTTAACTGTCCACCACCAGGTCAACTCTTTCGACAGGCTAATTTTCATAAAATTAGTCAGAGATAGAACCTATCCTTTGGTTGAAGTGATTTGACGAACGTACATGACTTTATTTATCGGCTGGGAAAAGTGGCGCGTGTACACCTATTCCCCTCTAATAACACAGATCGGTGGTCTTGGATGTTCAAGTCCACTAATCCGAACTCTATAAATTGGGCCCATATGAAGTCAGCAATGTCATCGTTTTTTAGCAGTTTCGATTTCACTTTCGAAGAAGAGAAATACTGCAAAGATTTTAGTCTCAAAAGGAGACATTTTCACAATTTTCTTTAGTGGTGCAGAAGTTCAACACACGACTACAGTATCTACAGATCAACAAATGAACAGAACAACAAATTATCTATCATTTATGACAGAACATGAACCCAGCATTGAAAAAAGTCCCAGTAACGTATCAAAGTAATATAAATACAGTGGAACGGCTTAGGGCCTTGTAGACTCACGTATGATCCAAAACGTTTTAACGACCACAACATTAGACGAAGACCTAATGCAATGCCTCCTAAACTACAGGCCGCTTACACCAAATGATGACGACACGCTATGTCGACGTTTTTGTTGCTTTCTCTAGTTGTTTTTTTAGTGTAAATATCCTAACATTATTATTGTGCAGTCTCGGTTTAGACATAAATTGACGTCATGTGCGAAAAATGAGAATAGTAAGAGGCCTGTAGTTTAGGAGGCATTGCTTAATGTCAATTAAATTCAGTTCAGTTTCCAGAGTGACCGCAGATACCAGGACTGCATCAAATAGTTGATTTATTTTTATTATTATTATTAATTTTTTTTATGTAAAAAATAGAATTGTCGAACATTTTCTGTTTCGGCTGTGGAAGAAGCCACGTCAAAAATTGTATTCGAACTCGAAAATAAAAAACATCGTTTAATAAAATATTTCCGCCATAAAATATTTCATCGATTTCAATTAATATTTTCAGAACGCTTTCCGACCGTATGCAACGATAATTTTAATTTCAAAGACTATGCACGCAATATTAGACCGCAGTGCTTCTATCAGTGGAGTCACCTGTATCTCGTGGTGTTGACTTTTGATAGTTGTTCAATATTGTCCCGTAAGTGAAATACACTTGAGTGCAAAAAATCGCACATTACTCAACTTTCCACAAAAGTTCAAAAATATCAAAAAAAATCCAATATTTGTTTAATTTTTTTTAATGCAGATTCAGTCTATTTCAATACCTATCCAGTGGGAACATTTTTGTACTTGTGCCATGCCAACAAAGTGATTTTTTGCCAAATGCACATAGCAGGCTTTCGAATTAAATTCTAAAATTAATTCAACAAGATCAATACAATAGTATGCGATCCTCTGTTGATTACGTCGCCACACCAGAGGTAGCCGCACAAGTGGTTGCACTAATTTAAGCCAAGCAGCACCAATGTGAAGTGGTTCTACAACTAAATTTGAGCCGATTTGCCGTTTTTCGAGTGTGGCAGAGATATCAGGAAACGACCTCGTGCTACAGCACAGCGTGATGACCGCTTTCTTGTAACAACTTCGTTGCGAAATCGCCGTATAAATGCGGTTCAACTATGGGAATGCGGCTCCAAGTAGTTCGTGAAGTCGAAGTCAGTCGGTGAACAGTTAGAAGAGGACTTCGAGAAGTTAATCTGACTGCACACAGACCAGCAAACGGGCCGAAATTGACCGCAGATCACCAACGAGCCAGTCGTGAGTTCGCTCGAGAGCATTTGAATTGGACAGAAGAAGTATGGAAAACAGTCTTGTTCTCTGACGAGATGTGTTTATATGGCACCAATGGACGCGGAAGAGTATACAGAAGGCAAGGAGGGCGATATGCAAAATGTTCCATTGAAAAACGTGCCAATACTGGCTGTCGATCAAGAGAAATGAATTCTATCGGTCCATTGAGGAAGTACTCGAGGAGTACGTCGTACTTTATGCCTGGTTTATTGGTGAAAATTTTCTGTTTATGCAGGATAACGTGAGACCGCATACGGCTGGTGTAATATACTAGTATCTTCAAGAGGTGGATGTGCCTGTTATGGAGTGGCCAGCTCGAAGCCCGGACCTTAATCCCATCGAACATTTATGGAACGAGTTGAAAAGAAGAGTTTGTGCCAAAGATGTTACTCCGACGAGTCTCCAGAGGAATTGGAGGCGATACCTCAAGATTTTTTTGAAAACTTTGGTGAAATCAATGCAGCATCGAATGGAAGCTGTCATTCGGGCCAGGGGAGGGAATACTTAATAATACTGTTTTTTTTTGTTTATTTCCATGTTTTAATTCGATTTTTACCCCTAATTTTCATGCTGACACACTCACAAAAACGTGTACCTCAGATGTTTACCCCCAAAAATCGGTTTGATGGTACATATAAATACAAAAATATACCGCTGGGATAGGTATTGAAATAGACTTTGAATCTGCATTAAAAAAAAAAATTAAAAATTTGAATTTTTTGATATATTTGAACTTTTGTGGAAAATTGAGCAATGTGCGATTTTTTTACACCCAACTGTATATCAGTGAAATAAATGTGATCGAAAGGAAAAAGTCTTTGTTGAAATGACAAAGCTCTACGAAATTATCCCATAATGTTTGTCGTACAGTTATGTCTTTACGAGAAAATCGACCGAATGTAGGAGTTACGAATGTGCAGAGAAAACGTGTATGGAGGTCACCGATTACTATCTTACGGAAGCATAACGGAAAGACTCGACTTTGCCTGGATACCTGCAAAATAAACTCGCTACAGAAAAGGACGCATATCCACTTTCCGTAATAAACCGACTGCGGGCGACCACTCTATATCAATTCAAAGTGATACCATTTGGGATGTGTAATGCAGCGCAATTAATGTGTCGGTTGATGCATCCAATCATTCCGTTTGACTCCGCACTTATTACTGGCAGCAAGACTGGCTATAAAAGTATAAAAGAGACACTTTAACATGCGAGAAATAAAATATTTGTGATCCTTATTTGGAGAAGGAGGCCTGAGACCATAAAAATGGAGGTAATATTAAACCTTTCATCACCTGAAAATATAAAGTATACCAGACGCCTAATCATTTTTACGCTATTTGCCGTAGGCACTTGGCGAAACACACTAATACTTAATAAACACATTTTATTAAACACTTGTTTTTCTATTCTGCAAAAAATTAGATTTTTTGAATATTTTAATTAAAAAATTTGTTCAAAAATTTTAAAAAATCACTCGATTTTTTAAAATTTTTGAACAAATCACTTGATCGATTTCGACTTGTTAGGTCATCATCAGGAGTATCTATCTTTGAAAATTATAAACCAAACGCTTAAAAAACCACCCATTAAATATTTGCTTGTTGAGCCTTTTTTGAAAATCCTGATCAAGGATCTCTTTATAACATAATGATAAATTTAATATGAATCATAATTTCTTTAAAATGAAGTGATTTGATTATTTTTTCTTTGTGAATGATGAAGATGGATGGTGATCCTGTGATATTTCTTCTTTGAATGTTGTTATGTATGGTTCGCAGGAATGGTTTGTCCACACATGTGTATATTAGTGGTAAAAATAACCACCTCAGCCGTTGAGCATACCCAAATTTTATATATAGACGTGCGACCACTAGGGATGAACGGTTACACTATGCAAAGTAATCTGGATTACAAATCGATACTACAAACTTATTGAACATGGTGACAAAAGCGCCGTTAATCAAGCCCAGTAGACAGCAATATTGCAAAATCTCATTATCGCTGCATAGCAGGCCGGTAGGCCATCTAGTGTTAAAGAGCGAGGTGCTTAGGGCGATGTCGTTAGTTCCTTTTAAAAATCCATATATATTACATCCATGATGAAATGCGGTTATGCATTTTCTTATGTTTTCCCCATAGAAATCAACAAAATTGGAAAACTAATTTATTTTAAACCACAACAAATTAGTAATCGTCTACTCTATTATCTAGATAGATAAGCACTTATGTAATAATAAATCCAACCACTTGATATCAGCATACTCGTACCACAAAAAAAAAAAAATATAATTTTCTATTGTACAAAAAAAAAAATTTTCTTTTCCACATTTTTTCGACATTCTTATTCCATTCTTCCAATTAATCAGTTGGTATTAAATTTCACAAATTTTTCCATATATAAATAAGAGAAACTCACAAAATGAGAAAAGGAAGAGGAAGACGAACAAACTAGGAAACTCAATCAAAAATGAAAGCTTTTTTCGTTTTATTGATAATCAACATGAAAATTGGAAATTTATTTATTTTTATTATATAAAACAATTTCTATTTTTGTGGTTTGGTATTTGCTTGGTGCTTTAGTTGTGTATCTCGGTTCTGGCGGAAACTAAAACGGGAAACAAAAATTTGTATTAAGTGTTAAGAAATAAAAATGATTATTTAATTGTTTTTCTTTCTGCGCTACGGCCATGGTTTCCATTAGGTTTTGTTTGGTTTATGTTATTTATTAATTTTCATTTGTTTAGTTTGCCGATATATTTTTATTTCGATTATTTTTTGTCGATTAATAATAAATATTTAATTGATGCTAGTTTGTTTTAGTAGCCTGCGGAGTTTTGCGCGCTGTGCAATGATTTTTTTTGTATTCTATAATTTTTAATCACGTTTGGGCGTATGGGAATTAATAGTGAATTGATGAACAAATTTTTGGTATTTAATACTAAACAAATGTAAAATCATATAAAAAAATGTACTCGAAGCAATTCCGAAGAACACTTTTCCGAATAAAGTTACAATTCCGCTTTGAGACACACGTAACTCTATGATTACTCGCACAATTTAGTAAATAAAAGTGATAAACCTGCGGTGTTTGGAAATAGTTTATATGTAAATACACCCAAGTGAAATACATCCAAAAAAATCCCAAATTTGTTGCATGCAATAAACGTTTCAAAGTCAATAGGATTTAGCAACAAGTTTGAATTAACAAATATGTTCAACAAATTTCAAAAGATTTAAATAAAATTGATGAACTCTTATGTTTAGTTTTGTAAAACATGACATTCTGTGCAATATTTTATTAAAACGTGACCTGTCCAAACGGATGAAGACTTCCGGGATTATTTCAGATGTCTTCAGACACCAGAAATCGTTCGATTCTTTAGTTCCATTAAGAGAACGTCTCGCTTTCTGGAAAACCCACCCACATGTCAATCAAATTTATTAATTGAAATTTGTTGCAACAACTCCTTTGTAAAAGACCCGTTATTCATATCGCCGACCCCATGAAATGTTCGATTCGTTTGACCTATTGAGGGATCATATTATGAGCATTCCGGAAAACCTACCCATACATCACTTGCAGAATACAATGTGAATAGTAGAATATTTGACTTTGGATATTAAAATGTAGTTAACACTGATCTACCAGTATCATCTTCAAATTGATGTGCAAATAGTTAAATATTACTAATATTAAATCGACTACTTTATTCGAGAGCAAAATGTTCGGGTGGGTTAAAAACATCTTTCATAATCCTTGATTTAGTTTTACCTTTCGATCTAAATTTAACAGTTGCAACAGTCACCGCTTGACCAAAAGCATGCGAAGTTACATCGTTGATTAGTTTTCCCCAAACTATACATTACTAGGAAAAAAAACTATTACTACCTCTGGGGGTACATTAAATGGGAATCAAAAACATAAAGTGTACAAACAATTATGGCAATAATTGGTACCTGTTGCAACGGTGTCCACTAGAGGCTGCATGAAAAATGCAAAAAGGTAAACATTTTATGTATGCTTTCCCATCGTAATGTTTTATTAAATAAAGATTTTTGTATTAAAGTACATACTAAGGCCATTATAAAAACCATGTTTATATATGACAGTTTTGACTTCTGTAGAACAAAATTGTTCATTAAAGTTTAATGCAACAACTGTTGCAGTTATTGCTTGTTATTCATATGACCGACCCCAGTGACCGACCATTTGACATTTTTGTATGAATGTGCTTACTAGGGCCATTATAAAAACCATGTTTATATATGGGACTTTTGACTATTGTAGAACAAAATTGTTCATTTAAGTTTCGTGCACCAACTATTACAGTTATTGATATGACCGACCCCAGGGACCGACCATTTGGCTTTTTTGTATTAATGTACATACTAAGGTTATTTTAAAAAACCATGTCTAAACGTGGGACTTTTGACTTCTGTAGAACAAAATTTTTCATTGCAGTTTCATGCAACAACTGTTGCAGTTATTGCTTGTTATTCATATGACCGATGGCAGCGACCGACCATTTTGGCATTTTTTTATTTAAGTGCATACTAAAACCATTACAAAAAAGCATGCATGTATATGACACTTTTGATTTCTGTAGAATAAAATTGTTCATTGAAGTTTCATGCAACAACTGATACAGTTATTGCTTATTATTGATATGGCCGACCCCAGGAACCGACCATTTGGTATTTTTGTGTTAGAGGAAATACTAAGGCCATTATAAAAACCATGAGTATATATGGGACTTTTGACTTCTTTGTAGAACAAGATTGTTCATTGAAGTTTCATGCAACAACTGTTTCTGTAATTGCTTGTTATTGATATGACCGACCCCAGGGACTAACTAGTTGGCATTTTTGTATTAAAGTGTATACTTAAACCATTATAAAATTTTTTGCTAATATATGGGACTTTTGACTTCTGTAGAAGAAAATTGTTCATTGAAGTTTCGTGCAACAACTGTTACAGTTATTGCTTGTTATTGGTATGACCGACCCCAGGGACCAATAATTTGGCATTTTTGTATTAAAGGAAATACTAAAGCCATTACAAATACCATGAGTATATATGGGACTTTTGACTTCTGTTGCAGTTATTGCTTGTTATTGATATGACCGATCCCAGGGACCAACCATTTGGCACTTTTGAATTAAATTGCATTGCTTAGGCCATCATAAAAAACTATGTCTATATATAGGACTTTTGACTTCTGTAGAACAAAATTGTTCATATAACTTTCATGCAACAACTGTTGGAGTTATTGCTTGTTATTGCTAATTATGACCGATCCTAGAAACCGACCGTTTGGCGTTTTTGTATTAAAGTGACCCTATTAAAGTTAGCCGATAGTTTCCAGCCGAAAGTAAAAAAAATCGATAATGCAGATAGTGTCTTTGCTATCTCAGCCGATAATATAATATGAAATGTCAAATATTAATTTGCTTCAGCCGAAAGTTATCAGCCGATATTTTTCAGCCGACATGTCTCAGCCGACAATTCTCAGCCGATATTTTTCAGCCGAAAGAATTTTTTTATAACAAAAATTCCTTCTTGTTTTAAAAAAAAATCAATTGAAATGGTTAAAAATAAAACACTAACCTATATTTTTAAAAGCATTATAATTGTTTAGAAAATATATTGAACATCAGTAAGACCTCTCATTTGAATCTATTTCCAACCATGACACTTTAAACGGTAAATTTTTAAAAATTTTCATAATTTGTGTGTGCGATATATTTATATACAAGTTTCCCTATTGAAAAATGAATTTTCTAAACAATTAATAATGCTTTTAAAAATATAGTTTAGTGTTTTATTTTTAACCATTTCAATTGATTTTTTTTGAAAACAAGAAGGTATATTTGTTATAAAAAAATTCTTTCGGCTGAAAAATATCGGCTGAGAAATGTCGGCTGAGACATGTCGGCTGAAAAATATCGGCTGATAACTTTCGGCTGAAGCATATTAATATAATGTTAAAGTTAGCCGAAAGTTTCCAGCCGAAAGATAATGCAGATAGTGTCTTGAATACAGCAAGAATCAGTTATGAACTCGAATTTAGGAGAATTTAGGATCGGGTTACATCATTCGGGTGAAGGAGAAATTATTTCAGTTTATAGGAATTTAAAAATCGATAGGAGCGAGAGTATAAAGAGAGTTTAAAAATAGTCAAGACACTATCTGCATTATCTTTCGGCTGGAAACTATCGGCTAACTTTAATAGGGTCATATTAATATTTGACATTTCATTTTATATTATCGGCAAAGACACTATCTGCATTATCGATTTTTTTTACTTTCGGCTGGAAACTATCGGCTAACTTTAATAGTATATTAAAGTGCATACTAAAAACCATGTTTATATATGGGACTTTTGACTTCTGTAGAACAAAATTGTTTATTGAAGTTCGTGCAACAACTGCTGCAGTTACTGCTTGTTATTCATATGACCAAACAAAGGAACCGACCATTTGGCATTTTTGTATTAAAGTACCAAGGCTTTCATAAAAAATCATGTTTTTCTATATGAGACTATTTACTCAATTAATTTTAATTATTTATTTATTTTTATCACGCAACAGTTGTTTCCAGTATTTCTCCTAATTGTATATTATTTGTATATTCGCACACATGTATAGAGTTTGTTATTTGGTATAAATTTGACTTCGGGTTGTTGTGCTTAACAATTTAAATATTAAATTTGTAATTGTGAAAGAAAAGTTAAAGCTTGATCAAGTGATCGATAAAAGCTAAAAAAACATAAAAACTTTCGAACGAAGAAAGAATATTGTTTTTGGTAGCCTTTGAATGCTCTTTGCTGTATTTTGCACGGGATTTAACATCGAAGTTGTGTGTGCTAATTAAGATTGGTGTTTTGCACCCAACGACAATTGGTTCCGCATATGTGCGTATGTATAGTGGCCTCGAGGTCATATCAACACAACGACCCGTGAGGCCAACGATTAAGGATTATTGAGTGTTGTGTTTACTGTGCATTGCTTAAGTGTATTAAGTGTAGTATACAAAAAAACAGCTCTAAGTTAAATTTGGAATACGTTAAATTAATGCATGCCAAATGAAAGTTTATTAGTTAATTTAAGATATATTTAAAGGTAAAACTATGATCAAATTAAGACAAATTTTCAAAAGTGGGTTTTGCAAGTGGATAAAAACGTTATGGCAGTTTTTTAGTGGTTTTCATTTCAGCATTACAAGTCGCATACATATATGAACCGAGAGTTCTCTTCGGATGGTGAGTTTTTGTTGATTTAAATTTTTTTTGGCCTTAACTCAAATGTTTTTTTCTCCAAGAATTTCGTTTAGTTAAATAATTATAATTAAAAATATAACGGTAGTTTTAGTATTTCCATCACAAATTATGATTATTATTTTTTATTAAGTAAATAATAGTTTAAATTAAACAAACGGAATAAATTGTGGTGGAGTGAGTTCCTGTATTTTTCCATATGTCAAGATTTTTAAGCATTTTTGATAAAAAAATGCTATATGGTTTCGGTTTGCCGTCTGTCCGTCTGTGTGCACGATAACTTGAGAACGGATGGAGATATCAACTTAATTTCTTCACTAAAAGTTCAAGCAATTCATGGGAATGATCCCTATTGATCTGGACATTTCTGTGTTTAGGGTGTTCGGAGATAGGTGGGGTTTTGTCAACCCCCCTCCTTAAAATTGATAGATTTTTTTTTATTTCCTATTCTATTTTGGTTTCATCGAGCATGTGAATGTGGAATAATAATATATCTCGTCTGGATGTGGGTTTGTGTGGCTGGTGTGGTTATGGGGGTGGTAGGAGTGGTGGTATGGGAGGTGGAGGAAGTGGGATGAGGCGTTTTGGGTTTGGTGTCGGAATTTTGATTTGGTGGATGAGGGTTTGTGTGGGTGGTGTGTGTGTGTGTGTGTGTGTGTGTGTATATATATATATATATATATATATATATATATATATATATATATATATATATATATATATATATATATATATATATATATATATATATATATATATATATATATATATATATATATATATATATATATATATAATATATATATATATATATATATATATATATATATATATATATATATATATATATATATATATATATATATATATATATATATATATATATATATATATATATATATATATATATTATATATATATATATATATATATATATATTATATATATATATATATATATATATATATATAT